>JBBPBX010043572.1:0-27859 GCA_038048925.1 Garcialebias charrua
GTAGAACATGTTATATTTACATGTATATGTCTATCTGTACAGTATATGTATATGCATATATATACATGTATATGCATATGTACATATATGCATATTCATGTATATATACATATATGCATTTACATTTTTATATGCATTTGCATTTACATGTATATATGCACTTACATATTCATGTATATATGCACTTACATATACATGTATATAGGCACTTACATATACATGTAAATAGGCACTTACATATACGTGTAATAGGCATGTAAATATAACATGTTCAACTGAAATTGTGTGTGTTTGTGTGTGTGACTGTTTTGTGGTTTCTAAGGACAGTGTTTTGTCAGGACAGTAATGAGCTGTTATCTGAGTGTCTGATTATAGCGTATTGCTGTCCTAACAAACCACTGTCCATTAAAACCACAAAACAGTCACACACACAAACACACACAATTTTAGTAGAACATGTTATATTTACATGTATATGTCTATCTGTACAGTATATGTATATGCATATATATACATGTATATGCATATGTACATATATGCATATTCATGTATATATACATATATGCATTTACATTTTTATATGCATTTGCATTTACATGTATATATGCACTTACATATTCATGTATATATGCACTTACATATTCATGTATATATGCACTTACATATACATGTATATAGGCACTTACATATACATGTAAATAGGCACTTACATATACGTGTAATAGGCATGTAAATATAACATGTTCAACTGAAATTGTGTGTGTTTGTGTGTGTGACTGTTTTGTGGTTTCTAAGGACAGTGTTTTGTCAGGACAGTAATGAGCTGTTATCTGATTGTCTGATTATAGCGTATTGCTGTCCTAACAAACCACTGTCCATTAAAACCACAAAACAGTCACACACACAAACACACACAATTTTAGTAGAACATGTTATATTTACATGTATATGTCTATCTGTACAGTATATGTATATGCATATATACATTTATATGCATATATGTATATACACTGTACAGTACATGAATATGCATTTATGATATGCTTATATACATGTATATATGTATATTTGTGTGTATGTATATGACATAGATATCAATTATATAAATAATGCAGGGATTGTTAAGTATGACTTCAATATTATTAGTCACAGTTTTTAAATTTATAGTTTTCTTTCATTCAGCTAATTTTAATTTCATCTTAGTCCACCTATCATGAGAGGAGTTTTGTAAATACTCTGTCCATCCATCTTTCCTTTATGTGAGATGGATACTTTGGCCAAAAACAAACAATCATGTAATGTTTATTGGTTTACATGTGACAGCAGCTATCATCAAAATGTAGAATTTCCTCTAAATATAAGTATAAATGATCTGTTACAGATGTCATGTGAACACGTCCAGAGTCAGGAGATCGCAGGTAGCCAGAAGCACGATCAACTTCCTTTAAACACGAATACCAAGGTACATTTTAGTTCTTGTGTTCCTAAACAGAATTACTTGCTACGTGTGGTTTCATCAACCTTAATGTTCAATTATGTGTGTATAGGAGTGTATTGTGGTTTTTATGGACAGTTGTTTGTTTGGACAGTCATACGCTATAAACAATCAGACAATCAATCAGATAACAGCTCATTACTGTCCTGACAAAACACTGTCCTTAAAAACCACAAAACAGTCACACACACAAACATACACACAACTTCAGTTGAACATGTTATATTTACATGTATATGTCTATCTGTACATTATATGTATATGCATATATATACATGTATATGTTTATGCATATATACATCTATATGTTTATGCATATGTACATATATGCATATTCTTGTATATATACATATATGCATTTACATGTTTAAATGCATTTGCATATACAGTACATGTATATATGCACTTACATATACATGTATATATGCACTTACATATACATGTATATATGCACTTATATATACATGTAATAGGCATGTAAATATAACATGTTCAACTCAAATTGTGTATGTTTGTGTGTGTGACTGTTTTGTGGTTTCTAAGGACAGTGTTTTGTCAGGACAGTAATGAGCTGTTATCTGATTGTCTGATTATAGCGTATTGCTGTCCTAACAAACCACTGTCCATTAAAACCACAAAACAGTCACACACACAAACACACACAATTTTAGTAGAACATGTTATATTTACATGTATATGTCTATCTGTACAGTATATGTATATGCATATATATACATGTATATGCATATGTACATATATGCATATTCATGTATATATACATATATGCATTTACATTTTTATATGCATTTGCATTTACATGTATATATGCACTTACATATTCATGTATATATGCACTTACATATTCATGTATATATGCACTTACATATACATGTATATAGGCACTTACATATACATGTAAATAGGCACTTACATATACGTGTAATAGGCATGTAAATATAACATGTTCAACTGAAATTGTGTGTGTTTGTGTGTGTGACTGTTTTGTGGTTTCTAAGGACAGTGTTTTGTCAGGACAGTAATGAGCTGTTATCTGAGTGTCTGATTATAGCGTATTGCTGTCCTAACAAACCACTGTCCATTAAAACCACAAAACAGTCACACACACAAACACACACAATTTTAGTAGAACATGTTATATTTACATGTATATGTCTATCTGTACAGTATATGTATATGCATATATACATTTATATGCATATATGTATATACACTGTACAGTACATGAATATGCATTTATGATATGCTTATATACATGTATATATGTATATTTGTGTGTATGTATATGACATAGATATCAATTATATAAATAATGCAGGGATTGTTAAGTATGACTTCAATATTATTAGTCACAGTTTTTAAATTTATAGTTTTCTTTCATTCAGCTAATTTTAATTTCATCTTAGTCCACCTATCATGAGAGGAGTTTTGTAAATACTCTGTCCATCCATCTTTCCTTTATGTGAGATGGATACTTTGGCCAAAAACAAACAATCATGTAATGTTTATTGGTTTACATGTGACAGCAGCTATCATCAAAATGTAGAATTTCCTCTAAATATAAGTATAACTGATCTGTTACAGATGTCATGTGAACACGTCCAGAGTCAGGAGATCGCAGGTAGCCAGAAGCACGATCAACTTCCTTTAAACACGAATACCAAGGTACATTTTAGTTCTTGTGTTCCTAAACAGAATTACTTGCTACGTGTGGTTTCATCAACCTTAATGTTCAATTATGTGTGTATAGGAGTGTATTGTGGTTTTTATGGACAGTTGTTTGTTTGGACAGTCATACGCTATAAACAATCAGACAATCAATCAGATAACAGCTCATTACTGTCCTGACAAAACACTGTCCTTAAAAACCACAAAACAGTCACACACACAAACATACACAACTTCAGTTGAACATGTTATATTTACATGTATATGTCTATCTGTACATTATATGTATATGCATATATATACATGTATATGTTTATGCATATATACATCTATATGTTTATGCATATGTACATATATGCATATTCTTGTATATATACATATATGCATTTACATGTTTAAATGCATTTGCATATACAGTACATGTATATATGCACTTACATATACATGTATATATGCACTTACATATACATGTATATATGCACTTATATATACATGTAATAGGCATGTAAATATAACATGTTCAACTCAAATTGTGTGTGTTTGTGTGTGTGACTGTTTTGTGGTTTCTAAGGACAGTGTTTTGTCAGGACAGTAATGAGCTGTTATCTGATTGTCTGATTACTGTATAGCGTATTGCTGTCCTAACAAACCACTGTCCATTAAAACCACAAAACAGTCACACACACAAACACACACAATTTTAGTAGAACATGTTATATTTACATGTATATGTCTATCTGTACAGTATATGTATATGCATATATATACATGTATATGCATATGTACATATATGCATATTCATGTATATATACATATATGCATTTACATTTTTATATGCATTTGCATTTACATGTATATATGCACTTACATATTCATGTATATATGCACTTACATATTCATGTATATATGCACTTACATATACATGTATATAGGCACTTACATATACATGTAAATAGGCACTTACATATACGTGTAATAGGCATGTAAATATAACATGTTCAACTGAAATTGTGTGTGTTTGTGTGTGTGACTGTTTTGTGGTTTCTAAGGACAGTGTTTTGTCAGGACAGTAATGAGCTGTTATCTGATTGTCTGATTATAGCGTATTGCTGTCCTAACAAACCACTGTCCATTAAAACCACAAAACAGTCACACACACAAACACACACAATTTTAGTAGAACATGTTATATTTACATGTATATGTCTATCTGTACAGTATATGTATATGCATATATACATTTATATGCATATATGTATATACACTGTACAGTACATGAATATGCATTTATGATATGCTTATATACATGTATATATGTATATTTGTGTGTATGTATATGACATAGATATCAATTATATAAATAATGCAGGGATTGTTAAGTATGACTTCAATATTATTAGTCACAGTTTTTAAATTTATAGTTTTCTTTCATTCAGCTAATTTTAATTTCATCTTAGTCCACCTATCATGAGAGGAGTTTTGTAAATACTCTGTCCATCCATCTTTCCTTTATGTGAGATGGATACTTTGGCCAAAAACAAACAATCATGTAATGTTTATTGGTTTACATGTGACAGCAGCTATCATCAAAATGTAGAATTTCCTCTAAATATAAGTATAACTGATCTGTTACAGATGTCATGTGAACACGTCCAGAGTCAGGAGATCGCAGGTAGCCAGAAGCACGATCAACTTCCTTTAAACACGAATACCAAGGTACATTTTAGTTCTTGTGTTCCTAAACAGAATTACTTGCTACGTGTGGTTTCATCAACCTTAATGTTCAATTATGTGTGTATAGGAGTGTATTGTGGTTTTTATGGACAGTTGTTTGTTTGGACAGTCATACGCTATAAACAATCAGACAATCAATCAGATAACAGCTCATTACTGTCCTGACAAAACACTGTCCTTAAAAACCACAAAACAGTCACACACACAAACACACACAACTTCAGTTGAACATGTTATATTTACATGTATATGTCTATCTGTACATTATATGTATATGCATATATATACATGTATATGTTTATGCATATATACATCTATATGTTTATGCATATGTACATATATGCATATTCTTGTATATATACATATATGCATTTACATGTTTAAATGCATTTGCATATACAGTACATGTATATATGCACTTACATATACATGTATATATGCACTTACATATACATGTATATATGCACTTATATATACATGTAATAGGCATGTAAATATAACATGTTCAACTCAAATTGTGTATGTTTGTGTGTGTGACTGTTTTGTGGTTTCTAAGGACAGTGTTTTGTCAGGACAGTAATGAGCTGTTATCTGATTGTCTGATTACTGTATAGCGTATTGCTGTCCTGCAGTGGTGGGCCTCCAACCGCTAGGTAGCGCTGTTGCGCTAATCCGCTTGTAGCGTTGCTAAATAATCTGTTAGCTTTACAGCGGATTGACTAAGTTTTATAATTCATAAGCAGATTTATTCTATTTTTATTTAAAATGCAGTACCGCTAATAACTAATTATCTATCAGTAAAAACGAAATAACGTATTTACGAGCAGCACCGGATGTGGTCCGTCACAAAAAAGCGTCCCCCTCAGTCACTTGGTGTGTGCTCTCTCTATAGCAGTTAGCAGCCAGTGTGTTACTCTGCAGCCTTATTGCTTGTTTTAGAAGAGTCAGACGAAGACTTTTTAACATGGATGGTGAACTTATGGATGTTTCTCAGGGCCTACGCGACGCGTCTGGATTTAAAAATTGAATTTCGCCACATTAGCACTCTTCAAAATGGCGTCCGTGACAGCCAAAGAAGCCAGGATTTTACAACAAAACACGGTAAAACAATTATTTCTTTGCTGAGAAAAATATATTTCATAGCTGACGTTATAGCACAAGTTTTTCTGAGCTTGAGAGTTTCACGAAATGGTCAAATCTGCTGGATTTAAAAAAGTAGTTCACCATTAGGACTCTTCAAGATGGCGTCCGCAGGGCAGCAAACACATACTCAGGGAATCACAAGGAACTCAGGAGACAGAGGCAACAGGAGACAATGCCAGGACAATGATAAACACAGAGATACAGACTTATTTTTTATTTGATTTGATGTTCATTCATTCATTTTAAAAGAACAATACAAAACAGTTTCATCAGATACAAGGATGAATAGACTTTTAGCTGAATGGATGGATGGATAGACAGTTAGCTGGATGGATGATCTTTAACAAGTTCTAAAATCATTAAAATTTAACCTCAGCTTGTGCCTCTGACCCAACAGAACCTCAGCAGCAGCAGAATCCTCTGTGGTTCTCTGACTTCATCAGTCTGCAGGACTTCATCAGTCTCTCTCCTGGTTCTGGAGGAGTTCTGACCCACTCTAAATTTCCATTGTTGCTTCAGTTCTTTGAGGTTTCTGCTCTCTGAAGGGTTCAGGTTCTGGACTCTGACTGGGCCGTTGATTTGATTTGATTTGATGTTTATTCATTCATTTTAAAAGAACAATACAAAACACAGTTTCATCAGATAGAAGAATACAAGTAGGATAAAATGAAAGGAGCAGAAAGAATATGAAATCTTATTATATCTGCCCCTTATTTATTTCACAGTTTGTTCAACCAATGATAACCTTCAAACTACATCACAAAATGAATAAATCTACTAATTTATCTAACTGTAATACTGTACACAAACACACTAAGCTACATCATATACTGTATAGTTTTTGAGCAAGTCCTTTTCGACCTTTTTCTTAAATGTATACAACTCAAACAACGTACTGTATAACAGTTCATGCACCGCTAGTTGGCAGTGTAGTGCAAATATTGCATAACTTGCTGCTACCAATTGTTGAATTTAATTAGCGGATTAGAATTAGCTTCCCCTAATTTTCATAAGACATTAGTGCTTTTGAAATTGCGGACCTAAATAAATTAATTAGTGCTTTAGAAATAGCGGAACTAATTTTTGGATTAGCGTTGCCCACCACTGCTGTCCTGACAAAACACTGTCCTTAAAAACCACAAAACGGTCACACACACAAACACACACAACTTCAGTTGAACATGTTATATTTACATGTATATGTCTATCTGTACATTATATGTATATGCATATATATACATATATATGTTTGTGCATATATACATCTATATGTTTATGCATATGTACATATATGCATATTCTTGTATATATACATATATGCATTTACATGTTTAAATGCATTTGCAAATACAGTACATGTATATATGCACTTAAATATACATGTATATATGCACTTACACATACATGTAAATAGGCACTTACATATACGTGTAATAGGCATGTAAATATAACATGTTCAACTCAAATTGTGTGTATTTGTGTGTGTGACTGTTTTGTGGTTTCTAAGGACAGTGTTTTGTCAGGACAGTAATGAGCTGTTATCTGATTGTCTGATTACTGTATAGCGTATTGCTGTCCTGACAAAACACTGTCTTTAAAAACCACAAAACAGTCACACACACAAACACACACAACTTCAGTTGAACATGTTATATTTACATGTATATGTCTATCTGTACATTATATGTATATGCATATATATATACATCTATATGTTTATGCATATGTACATATATGCATATTCTTGTATATATACATATATGCATTTACATGTTTAAATGCATTTGCATATACAGTACATGTATATATGCACTTACATATACATGTATATATGCACTTACATATACATGTATATATGCACTTATATATACATGTAATAGGCATGTAAATATAACATGTTCAACTCAAATTGTGTGTGTTTGTGTGTGTGACTGTTTTGTGGTTTCTAAGGACAGTGTTTTGTCAGGACAGTAATGAGCTGTTATCTGATTGTCTGATTACTGTATAGCGTATTGCTGTCCTGACAAAACACTGTCCTTAAAAACCACAAAACAGTCACACACACAAACACACACAACTTCAGTTGAACATGTTATATTTACATGTATATGTCTATCTGTACATTATATGTATATGCATATATATACATGTATATGTTTATGCATATATACATCTATATGTTTATGCATATGTACATATATGCATATTCTTGTATATATACATATATGCATTTACATGTTTAAATGCATTTGCATATACAGTACATGTATATATGCACTTACATATACATGTATATATGCACTTACATATACATGTATATATGCACTTATATATACATGTAATAGGCATGTAAATATAACATGTTCAACTCAAATTGTGTGTGTTTGTGTGTGTGACTGTTTTGTGGTTTCTAAGGACAGTGTTTTGTCAGGACAGTAATGAGCTGTTATCTGATTGTCTGATTATAGCGTATTGCTGTCCTAACAAACCACTGTCCATTAAAACCACAAAACAGTCACACACACAAACACACACAATTTTAGTAGAACATGTTATATTTACATGTATATGTCTATCTGATATGCATATATACATTTATATGCATATATGTATATACACTGTACAGTACATGAATATGCATTTATGATATGCTTATATACATGTATATATGTATATTTGTGTGTATGTATATGACATAGATATCAATTATATAAATAATGCAGGGATTGTTAAGTATGACTTCAATATTATTAGTCACAGTTTTTAAATTTATAGTTTTCTTTCATTCAGCTAATTTTAATTTCATCTTAGTCCACCTATCATGAGAGGAGTTTTGTAAATACTCTGTCCATTTATCTTTCCTTTATGTGAGATGGATACTTTGGCCAAAAACAAACAATCATGTAATGTTTATTGGTTTACATGTGACAGCAGCTATCATCAAAATGTAGAATTTCCTCTAAATATAAGTATAAATGATCTCTTACAGATGTCATGTGAACACGTCCAGAGTCAGGAGATCGCAGGTAGCCAGAAGCACGATCAACTTCCTTTAAACACGAATACCAAGGTACATTTTAGTTCTTGTGTTCCTAAACAGAATTACTTGCTACGTGTGGTTTCATCAACCTTAATGTTCAATTATGTGTGTATAGGAGTGTACTATGGTTTTTATGGACAGTTGTTTGTTTGGACAGTCAGACGCTATAAACAATCAGACAATCAATCAGATAACAGCTCATTACTGTCCTGACAAAACACTGTCCTTAAAAACCACAAAATAGTCACACACACAAACACACACAACTTCAGTTGAACATGTTATATTTACATGTATATGTCTATCTGTACATTATATGTATATGCATATATATACATCTATATGTTTATGCATATGTACATATATGCATATTCTTGTATATATACATATATGCATTTACATGTTTAAATGCATTTGCATATACAGTACATGTATATATGCACTTACATATACATGTATATATGCACTTACATATACATGTATATATGCACTTATATATACATGTAATAGGCATGTAAATATAACATGTTCAACTCAAATTGTGTGTGTTTGTGTGTGTGACTGTTTTGTGGTTTCTAAGAACAGTGTTTTGTCAGGACAGTAATGAGCTGTTATCTGATTGTCTGATTACTGTATAGCGTATTGCTGTCCTGACAAAACACTGTCCTTAAAAACCACAAAACAGTCACACACACAAACACACACAACTTCAGTTGAACATGTTATATTGACATTATATTATAATGACTCATTTGGTGTCTTCTACACAGGTTTCTGCTCACCCTGACCATTTGGTGTCTTCTCCACAGGTTTCTGCTCCTCCTGACCAAACTGTAGGAGAAGAACCGATGGGATCACTACCCTCATCTCTTGAACCACAGGTGAACAGCTTTCTTACTTGAAAATCTTTCTAATTTGTCTGACAGGTATTTTAGTGGACATGGGTTTTTGGGAGAGTAGACACAGTCCCCGCAATGCTTGTTCCTGTCAGGGGACTGCATTCTGAGGACTGTGTGTAGATGACTGTAGAGTAATATTGTTGGCAATCAGTAAGAACTTTTTAAAATAGTATTGCCAAACTTGTCTAGCTTTACCATAGCTTTTTACACAGTGTTACTGTATAGTGTTCTAACTTGAAGTTAATATTAAATAATTCTTAATAACTCATTTGGTGTCTTCTCCACAGGTTTCTGCTCATCTTGACCAAACTGTAGGAGAAGAACTGATGGGATCACTACCCTCATCTCTTGAACCACAGGTGAACAGCTTTCTGACTTTGAAATCTTTCTAATTTGTCTGACAGGTATTTTAGTGGACATGGGTTTTTGGGAGAGTAGACACAGTCCCCGCAATGCTTGTTCCTGTCAGGGGACTGCATTCTGAGGACTGTGTGTAGATGACTGTAGAGTAATATTGTTGGCAATCAGCAGGATCTTGCTTAAAATAATATTGCCAAACGGCTTGTTTAGCTTTACCGTAGCTCTTTACACAGTGTTACTGTGTAGTGTTCTAACTTGGTGTTAATATTAAATGAATCTTAATGACTCATTTGGTGTCTTCTCCACAGGTTTCTGCTCATCCTGACCAAACTGTAGGAGAAGAACCGATGGGATCACTATCCTCATCTCTTGAACCACAGGTGAACAGCTTTCTGACTTGAAAATCTATCTAATTTGTCTGACAGGTATTTTAGTGGACATGGGTTTTTGGGAGAGTAGACACAGTCCCCGCAATGCTTGTTCCTGTCAGGGGACTGCATTCTGAGGACTGTGTGTAGATGACTGTAGAGTAATATTGTTGGCAATCAGTAAGAACTTTTTAAAATAGTATTGCCAAACTTGTCTAGCTTTACCATAGCTTTTTACACAGTGTTACTGTATAGTGTTCTAACTTGAAGTTAATATTAAATAATTCTTAATAACTCATTTGGTGTCTTCTCCACAGGTTTCTGCTCATCTTGACCAAACTGTAGGAGAAGAACTGATGGGATCACTACCCTCATCTCTTGAACCACAGGTGAACAGCTTTCTGACTTTGAAATCTTTCTAATTTGTCTGACAGGTATTTTAGTGGACATGGGTTTTTGGGAGAGTAGACACAGTCCCCGCAATGCTTGTTCCTGTCAGGGGACTGCATTCTGAGGACTGTGTGTAGATGACTGTAGAGTAATATTGTTGGCAATCAGCAGGATCTTGCTTAAAATAATATTGCCAAACGGCTTGTTTAGCTTTACCGTAGCTCTTTACACAGTGTTACTGTGTAGTGTTCTAACTTGGTGTTAATATTAAATGAATCTTAATGACTCATTTGGTGTCTTCTCCACAGGTTTCTGCTCATCCTGACCAAACTGTAGGAGAAGAACCGATGGGATCACTATCCTCATCTCTTGAACCACAGGTGAACAGCTTTCTGACTTGAAAATCTATCTAATTTGTCTGACAGGTATTTTAGTGGACATGGGTTTTTGGGAGAGTAGACACAGTCCCCGCAATGCTTGTTCCTGTCAGGGGACTGCATTCTGAGGACTGTGTGTAGATGACTGTAGAGTAATATTGTTGGCAATCAGTAGGACCTTGCTTAAAATAGTATTGCCAAACAACTTGTCTAGCTTTACCATAGCTCTTTACACAGTGTTACTGTATAGTGTTCTAACTTGAAGTTAATATTAAATGAATCTTAATGACTCATTTGGTGTCTTCTCCACAGGTTTCTGCTCACCCTGACCAAACTGTAGGAGAAGAACCGATGGGATCACTATCCTCATCTCTTGAACCACAGGTGAACAGCTTTCTGACATGGAAATCTTTCTAATTTGTCTGACAGGTATTTTAGTGGACATGGGTTTTTGGGAGAGTAGACACAGTCCCCGCAATGCTTGTTCCTGTCAGGGGACTGCATTCTGAGGACTGTGTGTAGATGACTGTAGAGTAATATTGTTGGCAATCAGTAGGACCTTGCTTAAAATAGTATTGCCAAACAACTTGTCTAGCTTTACCATAGCTCTTTACACAGTGTTACTGTATAGTGTTCTAACTTGGTGTTAATATTAAATGAATCTTAATGACTCATTTGGTGTCTTCTCCACAGGTTTCTGCTCATCCTGACCAAACTGTAGGAGAAGAACCGATGGGATCACTATCCTCATCTCTTGAACCACAGGTGAACAGCTTTCTGACTTGAAAATCTATCTAATTTGTCTGACAGGTATTTTAGTGGACATGGGTTTTTGGGAGAGTAGACACAGTCCCCGCAATGCTTGTTCCTGTCAGGGGACTGCATTCTGAGGACTGTGTGTAGATGACTGTAGAGTAATATTGTTGGCAATCAGTAGGACCTTGCTTAAAATAGTATTGCCAAACAACTTGTCTAGCTTTACCATAGCTCTTTACACAGTGTTACTGTATAGTGTTCTAACTTGAAGTTAATATTAAATGAATCTTAATGACTCATTTGGTGTCTTCTCCACAGGTTTCTGCTCACCCTGACCAAACTGTAGGAGAAGAACCGATGGGATCACTATCCTCATCTCTTGAACCACAGGTGAACAGCTTTCTGACATGGAAATCTTTCTAATTTGTCTGACAGGTATTTTAGTGGACATGGGTTTTTGGGAGAGTAGACACAGTCCCCGCAATGCTTGTTCCTGTCAGGGGACTGCATTCTGAGGACTGTGTGTAGATGACTGTAGAGTAATATTGTTGGCAATCAGTAAGAACTTTTTAAAATAGTATTGCCAAACTTGTCTAGCTTTACCATAGCTTTTTACACAGTGTTACTGTATAGTGTTCTAACTTGAAGTTAATATTAAATAATTCTTAATAACTCATTTGGTGTCTTCTCCACAGGTTTCTGCTCATCTTGACCAAACTGTAGGAGAAGAACTGATGGGATCACTACCCTCATCTCTTGAACCACAGGTGAACAGCTTTCTGACTTTGAAATCTTTCTAATTTGTCTGACAGGTATTTTAGTGGACATGGGTTTTTGGGAGAGTAGACACAGTCCCCGCAATGCTTGTTCCTGTCAGGGGACTGCATTCTGAGGACTGTGTGTAGATGACTGTAGAGTAATATTGTTGGCAATCAGCAGGATCTTGCTTAAAATAATATTGCCAAACGGCTTGTTTAGCTTTACCGTAGCTCTTTACACAGTGTTACTGTGTAGTGTTCTAACTTGGTGTTAATATTAAATGAATCTTAATGACTCATTTGGTGTCTTCTCCACAGGTTTCTGCTCATCCTGACCAAACTGTAGGAGAAGAACCGATGGGATCACTATCCTCATCTCTTGAACCACAGGTGAACAGCTTTCTGACTTGAAAATCTATCTAATTTGTCTGACAGGTATTTTAGTGGACATGGGTTTTTGGGAGAGTAGACACAGTCCCCGCAATGCTTGTTCCTGTCAGGGGACTGCATTCTGAGGACTGTGTGTAGATGACTGTAGAGTAATATTGTTGGCAATCAGTAGGACCTTGCTTAAAATAGTATTGCCAAACAACTTGTCTAGCTTTACCATAGCTCTTTACACAGTGTTACTGTATAGTGTTCTAACTTGAAGTTAATATTAAATGAATCTTAATGACTCATTTGGTGTCTTCTCCACAGGTTTCTGCTCATCCTGACCAAACTGTAGGAGAAGAACCGATGGGATCACTATCCTCATCTCTTGAACCACAGGTGAACAGCTTTCTGACTTGAAAATCTATCTAATTTGTCTGACAGGTATTTTAGTGGACATGGGTTTTTGGGAGAGTAGACACAGTCCCCGCAATGCTTGTTCCTGTCAGGGGACTGCATTCTGAGGACTGTGTGTAGATGACTGTAGAGTAATATTGTTGGCAATCAGTAAGAACTTTTTAAAATAGTATTGCCAAACTTGTCTAGCTTTACCATAGCTCTTTACACAGTGTTACTGTATAGTGTTCTAACTTGAAGTTAATATTAAATGAATCTTAATGACTCATTTGGTGTCTTCTCCACAGGTTTCTGCTCATCCTGACCAAACTGTAGGAGAAGAACCGATGGGATCACTATCCTCATCTCTTGAACCACAGGTGAACAGCTTTCTGACATGGAAATCTTTCTAATTTGTCTGACAGGTATTTTAGTGGACATGGGTTTTTGGGAGAGTAGACACAGTCCCCGCAATGCTTGTTCCTGTCAGGGGACTGCATTCTGAGGACTGTGTGTAGATGACTGTAGAGTAATATTGTTGGCAATCAGTAAGAACTTTTTAAAATAGTATTGCCAAACTTGTCTAGCTTTACCATAGCTTTTTACACAGTGTTACTGTATAGTGTTCTAACTTGAAGTTAATATTAAATAATTCTTAATAACTCATTTGGTGTCTTCTCCACAGGTTTCTGCTCATCTTGACCAAACTGTAGGAGAAGAACTGATGGGATCACTACCCTCATCTCTTGAACCACAGGTGAACAGCTTTCTGACTTTGAAATCTTTCTAATTTGTCTGACAGGTATTTTAGTGGACATGGGTTTTTGGGAGAGTAGACACAGTCCCCGCAATGCTTGTTCCTGTCAGGGGACTGCATTCTGAGGACTGCGTGTAGATGACTGTAGAGTAATATTGTTGGCAATCAGCAGGATCTTGCTTAAAATAATATTGCCAAACGGCTTGTTTAGCTTTACCGTAGCTCTTTACACAGTGTTACTGTGTAGTGTTCTAACTTGGTGTTAATATTAAATGAATCTTAATGACTCATTTGGTGTCTTCTCCACAGGTTTCTGCTCACCCTGACCAAACTGTAGGAGAAGAAATGATGGGATCACTACCCTCATCTCTTGAACCACAGGTGAACAGCTTTCTGACTTGGAAATCTTTCTAATTTGTCTGACAGGTATTTTAGTGGACATGGGTTTTTGGGACAGTAGACACAGTCCCCGCAATGCTTGTTCCTGTCAGGGGACTGCATTCTGAGGACTGTATGTAGATGACTGTAGAGTAATAATGTTGGCAATCAGTAAGACCTTGCTTAAAATAGTATTGCCAAACAACTTGTCTAGCTTTACCATAGCTCTTTACTCAGGGTTACTGTATAGTGTTCTAACTTGAAGTTAATATTAAATGAATCTTAATGACTCATTTGGTGTCTTCTCCACAGGTTTCTGCTCATCCTGACCAAACTGTAGGAGAAGAACCGATGGGATCACTATCCTCATCTCTTGAACCAGAGGTGAACAGCTTTCTGACTTGGAAATCTTTCTAATTTGTCTGACAGGTATTTTAATGGACATGGGTTTTTGGGACAGTAGACACAGTCCCTGCAATGCTTGTGCCTATCAGGGGACTGCATTCTGAGGACTGTGTGTAGATGACTGTAGAGTAATATTGTTGGCAATCAGTAGGACCTTGCTTAAAATAGTATTGCCAAACAACTTGTCTAGCTTTACCGTAGCTCTTATTGTTACTGTATAGTGTTCTAACTTGAAGTTAATATTAAATGAATCTTAATGACTCATTTGGTGTCTTCTCTACAGGTTTCTGCTCACCCTGACCAAACTGTAGGAGAAGAACCGATGGGATCAAGATTTATGTTGTGCGAAGAGACTCAACAAAACTTGAACTCAATAATTTTCAAAGTAATTCAGAGGATTGATTTTCAGGTTGTTGAAAAAGGCAAAAATTGTTCTAGTAATATGTTTGCTTAAAGGTATCATAATTAGTTTTTTCTTTCTTTTTTTAAGTTGAGCTTCACCTTTAGTTGAAATGAGGCACAATGCTTTGTAGAGCTCTTTGGTGATCACCTTAATTTAAAGGACTTCAGGATTAAAATTTGAGTAGAATAGTGTTCTTAAAACCTGCTTCAAAGAAAGATTATTTGCTTCTGAATCTATTTAAGTAGGATCTTTTGTTTAGTTTGAGTCATGTATATTGTGTATCTTCTAGATACTCCCTGTGATGGACTGGAGACTTGTCCAGGTGTCCCTGTGATGGACTGGAGATTTGTGCAGGTGTCCTTGTGATGGACTGTTGACTTGGACTTGTCCAGGTGTCCCTGTGATGGACTAGAGATTTGTGCAGGTGTCCCTGTGATGGACTGGTGACTTGTCCACGTGTCCCTGTGATGGACTGGAGACTTGTAAATGTGTCCCTGTGATGGACTGTAGACTTGTCCATGTGTCCATGTGATGGACTGGAGACTTGTCCATGTGTCCCTGTGATGGACTGGAGACTTGTCCATGTGTCCTTGTGATGGACTGGAGACTTGTCCACGTCTCCCTGTGATGGACTGGAGACTTGTACACGTCTACCTGTGATGGACTGGAGACTTGTGCAAGTGTCCCTGTGATGGACTTGTGATGTCCACGTGTCCTTGTGATGGACTTCTGATGTCCACGTGTCCCTGTGATGGACTGGAGACTTGTCCAAGTGTCCCTGTGATGGACTGGAGACTTGTCCAGGTGTCCCTGTCATGGACTAGAGACTTGTCCACATGTCCCTGTGATGGATTGGTGACTTGTCCTGGTGTCCCTGTCATGGACTGGAGACTTGTCCACATGTCCCTGTGATAAACTGGAGACTTGTCCAGGTGTTCTTGTCATGGACTAGAGACTTGTCCAAGTGTCCCTGTGATGGACTGGAGACTTGTCCAGGTGTCCCTGTGATGGACTGGAGACTTGTCCATGTGTCCATGTGATGGACTGGTGACTTGTGTAGGTGTTCCTATGATGGACTAGAGACTTGTAAATGTGTCCCTACACACACACACATATATATATATATATATATATATATATATATATATATATATATATATATATATATATATATATATATATATATATATATATATATATATATATATATATATATATATGTATATGTGATAGATTGGAGACTTGTGCATGTGTCCTTGTGATGGACTGGAGACTTGTCCAGGTGTCCCTGTGATGGACTGGAGACTTGTCAAGGTGTCCCTGTGATGGACTGGAGATATGTCCAGGTGTCCCTGTGATGGACTGGAGACTTGTCCATGTGTCCATGTGATGGACTGGTGACTTGTAAATGTGTCCCTGTGATAGACTGGAGACCTGTAAATGTGTCCCTGTGATGGACTGGAGACTTGTAAATGTGTCCCTGTGATAGACTGGAGACTTGTAAATGTGTCCCTGTGATGGACTGGAGACTTGTAAATGTATCCCTGTGATGGACTGGTGACTTGTAAATGTGTCCCTGTGATGGACTGGTGACTTGTCCACGTGTCCCTGTGATGGACTGGAGACTTGTCCAGGTGTCCCTGTGATAGACTGGAGACTTGTCCACGTGTCCCTGTGATAGACTGGAGACTTGTGCAGGTGTCCCTGTGATGGACTGGTGACTTGTCCACGTGTCCTTGTGATGGACTGGAGACTTGTGCAGGTGTCCATGTGATAGATGGGAAACTTGTCCACGTGTCCCTGTGATGGACTGGAGACTTGTCCACGTGTCCCTGTGATGTACTGGTGGCTTGTCCAGCTGTCCCTGTGATGGACTGGAGACCTGTCCAGGTGTCCCTGTGATGGACTGGTGACTTGTACACGTGTCCCTGTGATGGATTAGAGTCTTGTCCACATGTCCCTGTAATGGACTGGAGACTTGTCCACGTGTCCCTGTGATGGACTGGTGACTTGTCCACGTGTCCCTGTGATGGACTGGAGACTTGTCCAGGTGTCCCTGTGATGGACTGGAGACTTGTAAATGTGTCCCTGTGATGGACTAGAGACTTATCCACGTGTCCCTGTGATGGACTGGTGACTTGTAAATGTGTCCCTGTGATGGACTGGAGACTTGTCCACGTGTCCCTGTGATGGACTGGAGACTTGTCCATGTGTCCCTGTGATGGACTGGAGACCTGTCCATGTGTCCTGTGATGGACTGGAGACGTTCACGTGTCCCTGTGATAGACTGGAGACTTGTCCATATGTCCTTGTGATGGACTGGAGACTTGTCCATATGTCCTTGTGATGGACTGGAGACTTGTCCATATGTCCTTGTGATGGACTGGAGACTTGTCCATATGTCCTTGTGATGGACTGGAGACTTGTCCACATGTCCCTGTGATGGACTGGAGACTTGTCCATATGTCCTTGTGATGGACTGGAGACTTGTCCATATGTCCTTGTGATGGACTGGAGACTTGTCCACGTGTCCCTGTGATGGACTGGAGACTTGTCCATATGTCCTTGTGATGGACTGGAGACTTGTCCACGTGTCCCTGTGATGGACTGGAGACTTGTCCATGTATCCCTGTGATGGACTGGAGACCTGTCCATGTGTCCTATGATGGACTGGAGACGTTCCCGTGTCCCTGTGATAGACTGGAGACTTGTCCATATGTCCTTGTCATGGACTGGAGACTTGTCCATATGTCCCTGTGATGAACTGGAGACTTGTGCAGGTGTCCATGTGATGGACTGGAAACTTGTCCACGTGTCCCTGTGATGGACTAGAGACTTGTCCACGTGTCCCTGTGATGTACTGGTGGCTTGTCCAGCTGTCCCTGTGATGGACTGGAGACCTTTCCAGGTGTCCCTGTGATGGACTGGTGACTTGTCCACGTGTCCCTGTGATGGACTGGAGACTTGTCCTTGTGATTGTTGGATATGTGCACCGGCGACCCCCGTGACCCAAAATGGAAGAAACGGGTAAAGATAATGAATGGATGTAGCAAATGGGCAATGTTTAGGCTGATGGTCCTCATTGATCATGTGAGCAACTGGTTTTGGCTGTCATCATAAAGTCTTTATTTATAAGACTGAGCTGAATACAGCATCTCAGACTAAGGAAGTCTTTCATCCGAAAGACTTCCTCAGTCTGAGATGCATTCAGCTCAGTCTTATAAATAAAGACTTCCTGATGACAGCCAAAACCAGTTGCTCACATGATCAATGAGGACCATCAGCCTAATCATGTGATCATATGAGAAGCTGGTTTTGGCTGTCATCAGCAAACTGTTTGATCCACTTTGAGAGGGTGCTATTTATGAGACTGAGCTGAATGTAGCACCTCAGACTGAGGAAGTCTTTATAAGACTGAGCTGAATACAGCATCTCAGACTGAGGAAGTCTTTCGTCGCTCGTAAGTCGGGGATCACCTGTACTTTACAGTGTGTTGTGATGAACCTTGTAAATAAAGTAAATTTTGTTTTAGAAATATGTTCAGGTTTATAATGTTAATGTTTTATAATATGTAAATATGTCATCTCAGAAGTCTTTCATCGCTCGTAAGTCGGGGATCACCTGTACTTTACATTGTGTTGTGATTAACCCTGCAGAAAAAGTAAAAATTTGTTTTAGAAATATGTAAATGTTGATATGTTTTATAATAATGTAAATATGTCACCAGAATTTAAGTTTTAATTTTTTTATTTGAAACATTTAAGTTTTATTTTATTTTAAACATTTGAAGATTTTGTTATTGAAGTTTTTTTAGTGAATGTAAATAAAGTATGTGCATAATTTGTTTAATAAAAGCAGTTCAAAAAATAGTTCTCCTAATGCAGTGTCCTGTCACATTTGTGTGTTTTATGTTAATTTTATGTTAAGTAGGCGGAGTTTAAATGTCCCTTTAAAGACCCCATAATGCATGTTTGTCCTCATAAACCACATTTTTTGACGTCCTTGTAAACCACACTGGAGTCTGGGTGGTAAAACGTGCTGTGAAGCTCCTATCGGAAAGCTAAAGGGACCCAAATTTTTTTCAAAATTTTTAGAGTGCACTGAGCTTGGTCCCAGGTCGCTAGGACCTCGGGAAGGGGTAGACCCCGTATTACACCTTCGGGCGGGTTTGGCGAAAAAGTCCGGCTAAACCACATTGACAAACCTGTGTGTGTGTGTGTGTGTGTGTGTGTGTGTGTGAATTATTGATTTGAATGCCTTCTAGAAGCCTTCCCTTTAGAAGTTTTCCTGTTTTGGCCCACCCCAAAGAAAACACTAAACCAACTGGAGGGAACATACAGTATGTCCTCTCTTGCCAGTTGGTATACCCCAGGATAATGTACAGTCTGCCTGGGAAGAGGGATGTCTGTATTTATTTGCTGAACCTGTGGCCTCCATGACTCAACCAAAGATCCATCCATCCCTTATCTTTACCCGCTCCTTCCTTTTCGACTCGCAGGGGTCACTGATGCCCATGTCCAGCCATCACTGTACGAGAGGCGGGGGACACCCTGGAAAGGTCTCCAGTCCATCACTGGGACACAAAGAGACAAACAACCATTCACTCTCTCACCTAGGGACAATGTAGAATTACCATTTAGCCTAACATGCAAGTGTTTTGGTCTGTTTTAAGAAAACCAAAGTACCTGGAGAAAAATCACTGCATGCATGGGTATCATATCGGCCAATATCCAGCTTTAGGTATAGGGATCGGATCAGAAGTAAAAAAAAAAAAAAAAAAGGTGGATTGGTACATCCCTAGTTATGGAGAACATGCAAACTACGCAGAAAGGTCCTCACCCAGGATTCAGTTGGGTAACCTTCTTGCTAATGCTACATCCAGACCGAACGCCTTTTCAACGGCAAAAAAGCTCGACACGCACGCAAGTGGAGGCACTGGACCCAGTGGTGTCCAGACCAGAACGTGAAATTGCGGCGGCGTTGCGGCGGGGGAAGGGGGGGAGGAGCTTACCGGTATACCGAGTTCCTCACTGCACTCCGCCAGGCAAGGAGCTTTTTATTTCTGTCTCTGTAGAGCAGAATTGACTGGTCGTGAAGGACTTGTCGCGAACACACAGCTACAATGAGTTTCTCTTCCATAGTACACGACTTCGCGGGTTTTTTCTGTGTCCCACAAACAATGCGTCACATAGTTGTGCAATACCCGTCCCCTCGTTTCCGCGTCACATAGCGGACTCCCCCTTTCTCCTCCACCCGACTCTCCCTGATTGGTTGACACACGCGTTCACGAGTTTGAACGGCGAAATCCTCAGCATGTTCAAGGCGTGCTTTGGAGGCTGACGCGGGTTCACGTGCACGAAAAACGCTTTCCAGCACGCTCAACACGCACGTGACGTGACGCCCGACGCCAAGAGATGCCTGGAGGCGCATCCCCCATTGACTTTGCATGTAAACCGGACGCTCCTGCTGTTGAAAACGCGTTCGGTCTGGATTCACCATAAGAGGCAACAGCTCTACCAACTATGCCACCATTCTGATATAGTGGTGTAACGGTACACGTGGGTGTGCTGAACCATTTTGGTATGGCACGTTCGGTTTGATACGTTCGGTTCTGTACATTTGGTTCGGTACGTTTGGTTCGGTACTTTTGGTTCGGTACGTTTGGTTCGGCACGTTCGGTTTGGTACATTTGGTTCAGCCCAAGTGTGTACCGTTTCTGTCATTTTTTTTCACTCATAAAATTTTATTAACAAGAGATTATGCGCCGTGGAACTAAAATTCCTAAGCGTGTTTCAGCATGGCGCTGTTATCTTGCAGCATGCATAGCAATAGTAGCCTAGCTTCTCGTTGCGGTCTCCTGGTAGGGAACATTATGGCTTTCTTGTTAAAAGACGCGAACAAATCCAAAGCTGTGTGTCGACGTTGTTTCACGGAGATTGGATCTGCGGCAGCAACACGTCTGACTTGTTAACGCACTTGAAACGACATCATCCGAACGTGAACATAATAATAATAACAATGAATTCAATTTATAACGCACTTTTCATTAGTGAAAATCTCAAAGTGCTACACACATTGAATGCTACACACATTCATACACCAGTAGCGGCAGACTACCATGCAAGGTGCTTTTCAGTCCTACCAGGAGCAACTTGGGGTTAAGTGTCTTGCCCAAGGACACAACGACACATGGTGTGGGGAACCGGGATTCGAACCGCAAACTTTCCGATCGGGGGACGACTGCCATTACCACTACGCCACAGCCGCCTCAACATCTCTTCTACAGAAAAGCAGCTTGTTACAAACACTGCTAACAGCAGCTGCATTTAAACCACCTTTATCAGGTAACTCAGATCAGTCCAGAGCAATAACACAAACTGTAGGAGTGTTTAAAGCTCTGGATCTACGTCTGAATGTTGATGATGTGCTGGCTTTAAAGTTCTTGAGCCCCGCTACGACATCCATCACGTCAACACTTAAGTCAAAATTTCACCACTTTATGATAAAGCTAAAACTGATATTGTCAACAAGCCCTGGAGCGGACTAAAGCCCTGATGATCAGCCCTGGATCAGCCAACTGGTTGATCCACTGTGGGAGGGTGCTATTTATAAGACTGAGCTGAATACAGCTTCTCAGACTGAGGAAGTCTTTCGGATGAAAGACGAAACGTTTCTACATTTTTTTTGCTTTTTTTTTGTTTTTGTTTTTTGAATGTCCAGAGGACCAGACTTAGCTTTTTTAGATTTTTCTACCTGGATTATTGAGCATGCATCAGGGTATTGTTAGTATAGTTTATTTATTGTAAAGAGTGCCGCTTATTTAAAATGTCATCCAAATGGGTTGCTTTTAGTATTCTTATACAAACGTATTGTTTACTTGGCATATTTTCAAAATAAACGTTTTGCGAGACATTATTTTGTCTTCATTTTGTACCGAAAATTAACCGAACCGAGCCCTCCTTGTAACTGAACTGAACCGAAATGTGATTTCAGCGTACCGTTACACTCCATTCCGATATCATCATCATTATTGCTTTTATATGGAGGCTGTAATAATCTCCTCTCTCCAGGCAAATACAATTTGTACAAATATATGCATGTATGTCCAAAAAGGCAACTTGAGGTAAGTTTTATTAATGTTGGATAAGTTTCAGTTAGAATTAAATCCTGCTAACACAAAACGTGTTTTTTATTCCTAGTTTTAAAGTCAGAGTCAGATAGTTTTATTGTCATACACATCACATGTGGTACATGTGGTGGAATGAGATTATGTACACAGGGTTCAAGTTACATACCACAATAAAATTTAAAGAAAAACAATAAGATCAAAGATATGAACTACTTGTAAGAAAAACATCAACTAAATATAAATTAAGCACTAATAACATAAAAACAATAAAAAAACAATACGCCAAAGTGGATATTAAAGTGATTAAATGGCTTCAAACATCTGCTAAGTTCATGGCATAAACCAACACAGACGTGTTCCTGTTTTCAGTATTTTACATCGCTTCATAATGTAGCTGTTTTTGTTTCTTTTTTAACGTACTTTTCTTTCATTTTTCAATTCATATTTTTTTAATTATTGTCTACTGTTGTACTGATAAATATATCCTGGAGGGTAAACATAATCCATATCTTGGCTGCAAATATTCAATCAAGCTGTGAAGCAGGCAGTCTGATTTCAGTCAGCTGCGCTCAGTCTGCTCCTCCTCCGAGATGGGCAGACTGAGCACGGCTGACCAAAATCAGACTACCTGCTTCGGAATGAACGAGAGGAACACACCGCTGAAGCACGGAGCTCGAATGGCCAACGTAAAACAAAATTTACTGCAGTGCCTGGCTAAACAATCCTCATGTGCTTTAATGTGGCGCTTTTTCAAATGTTTACTAAGTTTGATGTATTATAGGTCCCGGCGGAGCTTCCTCCTCTCGGTACAGTGGCTCTGCAGACATTGCACTTTGCTGTCTTTTGGTGTTTAGTGTAAAATACTTCCACACAGCGAACATGTTTCAATGAAAAATTGGTTAGCCATTAGCCACAGTGCTGCTCAGTCTCAGTATTTACTCACGTTGTAGCTGGCTGCAAACAAAAGGCTGGTTTATACTTCTTGTCGCACGTCTTTTACCCCCGTTGAGTGAAAAAAAGTTGCGCAACTTCCGTCTGCACTCCCGCTGCGATCCCCCGGTGACAGCAGTCCTATACATGGCCCCCAGTCAGCACTGCGAGAGGATGCGGCTCGGAGCGTGTGATTGGTTCAAAGTTTGTGGGCGTTTTTTGTTTGGATGTCAATATATGGTGTATCACACCACTACCCGCTACTCTTCCAGAAGCCGGTTTTTGTTTTTGCTTTGACATGGATAGTTTTGAAGCTAAACTCGCCTTGTGTAGATCTGGTCCTGTTAAGCGGGCGAATGTGCCAACGCTGTTCGCGTCGTCTTTACATGTTTGCGGTCAATAACATTAGTATAAGGTCATTTTCTTCATCCTCGTCCTCTGACTCGTCATCCAACCTGAGAAGCATCTCTTTTGCGGCTTGCACATACATTTTTTTCGTTGTGAACTGTAGAAAACTTCTTCCATCCATCAACAGTCCTATAAGCTGTGTGCGTGACGTATGCAGTGGGAGGGAAGAGGGAGGGATTATTATAATGTATCCCCCATGTCTTTTCCAAGTATAAACACTCAATGCGGTCGGTGACACACACGCAATTATGTCATCGCTGGGCCGCAGCTGCATGTCTTGCATGAAGTATAAATAAAGCTTAAGAAATGGATTTCCTGAATGTGAGGCAGGTCTTATTACTCTGGGCTTCACGAGACACGCCTCTGTTCAGGAAATCCATTCCATAGTTTGATGCCAACTTACAGAGCAGCCATCAGGGAATCACATGTGGAGACGTTTCAGCAGACACAGACAATTATCATGGATCAGAAATCTCTGCAGGTTGGATCGGAAAAATCTGATATGTAAATTATCTTGGTATCGGACGCCAGTATCGGATCGGCCCTATCCCTAACCACAACACCTTCAACCACAGACATGATAAGAATAGACAGAAGAGTGTATTTTTGGCTATAGTTAACTGAAGATCAACTTACAACATGCTTATCAAATTTTAGTTAATAGTCGAAGATCAAATCTAATTTTTAAGTGGTTGTGTAATATGTCAGTATGTTTGTGTCCATGCCTGCTCACATATCAGACAGTAATCATCTTGTTCAGTCCACCTGTGCCTGTTATTGCTCTGCTGCCTCTCACCTGTGTTCAGCTCCATCCAGTCACACAGATTATTGACAGCAGTGCTAGATGTCCAGCATCACTTCCATGCCAGTCTTTTGATCTCCTGGTTATGACCATGCTTGCCATCTGGATTTGTTTATTCTACCTCACCACAAACTTTAAAGAAAAAACAAATGAAGAGAAAAAATAAGGCAGCACGGTGACACAGTTGGTAGAGCTGTTGCCTTTCAGCGAGAAGGTTGCTGGATTGAATCCCACCCAGGGGCCTTTCTGGTTGGAGTTTCCATGTTCTCTCCGTGCATGCGTGGGTTTCCTCCGGGTACTCCAGTTTCCTCCCACAGACCAAAAAACATGCTTGTTAGACTGATTGGTGACTCTGAATTGTCTCTACGTGTGAGTGAGAGAGTGAATGGCTGTTTGTCTCATTTGTCTCCATGTGTCCCTGTGATGGACTGGAAACCTGTCCAGGGTGTCTCCTGCCTCTCACACAATGACTGCTGGACATGGACACCAGTAACCCCTGCGAGGAAGAAAGAAATAAGGAAGGAGAGTGCAAAGATGATGGATGGATGAAAACAAAAACTTTACTTATTTATTTATTTACTTTGCTCAAACTTCACATACAGATGTAGTGGACTTTACAGATCAGCTTTTGTAAAAAGAAAGATGACTGATAAAGAACAGGAAGACATGTGATGGGAGTGTGTGTGTGTGTGTGTGTGTGTGTGTGTGTGTGTGTGTGGGGGGGGGGGGGCAACTATACCCCCCTTCTCCCTCTGTGTGTTGGGGACATTCCACAACTTGGACGTACATGTACTGTACTCACATTCTTCCGCAACTTATCCCAGGACACATTCAGTTAACCTCACAAAGAGCTCAAACGAAGAAAACAAGAGGGGCTTCTTCTTCTCTACCTTTGTGTACAATTATTTTACACTAGTTTTGTCTAGGACACTGAGTGGAAATGCACAATTAACTGCTCAAACGGTTTCCTACTTCCTGTTTGTGTCTATTGTTGGGGACTCTGATTTGATTGCACCCCGGGGACACCCTGTCCTCCTCATTCAGAATACAATAGCACTTTAACCGCCACTTACAGCCACAAAACTTGGATCAAAATGTCAAATGTCAACATTAGACACAGTTCCTCTTCTCAAAAGATATTTCCTGTAAAAAAAAAAAAAAATTTAAAAACGACTTTGTGTTTATTGCCAGAAAAAACGATTACAATAAAAATTAGCTTCCGCTTACCATCTCTTGTTTAACAACCGGCACTGCAATAGTAAAATCAAGATGAAAAGCATAACACAGAACATAAACACGGAGAGCTTTAAAATGTGGCACCATACTGAGTCGGGACTGAGGCCACATCAGAGCAGATCTGTATAAAATGTCTCACTGAAGGGGGCTGCTTTCAGCATCAGAGAATATGACACGGAGCCAAAAACCCACACTTTAAAACTGTGACAGCCCCCACAGCTTCCTCCACATTCTGCTAAACAAGACCCTCACACCAAGAAAAATCATACCATCTAAGGAGCCAGACAGTCCATGTACTGCAGTAATGCAATGACAAGTATTAATTCAAAGGAAAAACATTAAAAAGTGGGATGGTGTGAAAGAACATAACATCTGATGGCTGTGTGTCAGTCTTTGATAAATTAATGTGCTTTCAGTGGATGACGTGAGGCCGTCTGGTTAACATAGGAAGCCAAATACATTTTTTAACTTTTTATTCCTTGCTGCCATGAAAAGTAGACAATCATTTTGGTCTGTTAGCAAAATATATTGTGAACCACTCGACAAATTTTAATGGAACTATCAGAAATAAATAATGGATGAACATATACAACTGATTAGCTTTTAGAGTCAGCTCAGTTCAAGATGGCCACCACAGCTAGTCAACCTTAGCAAAAACAAAAATGACTACAACTCAATTAATTTTACAAATATTGAGCAAAAACTTGCTGTGGTAATAGCTGAAATTCATCCCTAATATATACTTTGAGCCTTAATTGAATGCTTGAGATTTGTTTGTTTAAAGTTTGCCATTAGCCGTCAAAGTAAACTGTCTATACCTGTTAGCTAAATTTCTATTTTTTTCATTCAACTTTTATTTATACAGGCTAGTTCCCCATGATTGGCAGACCAGGGTGTTGGTCCCTGGTCCCCCTATTCAAAAAGGGGGACCGTAGAGTGTGTTCCAATTGCAGGGGATCATGCTCTTAAGCCTCCCTGGTAAGGTCTATTCAGGGGCTCTGGAGAGGAGGGTCCTTCGGATAGTCCAACTTTGGATTCAGGAGGAGCAGTGTGGTTTTCGTCCTGGTCATTGAACACTGGACCATCAGGGTCCTGGAGGGTGCATGGGAGTTTGTCCAACCAGTCTACATGTGCTTTGTGGACTTGGAAAAGGCGTTCGACCAGGTCCATCGGGGAACCCTGTGGGAGGTACTCCAGGAGTATGGGGTACCAGGCTCTTTGACACAGGCTGTTAGGTCCCTGTGTGACCAGTGTCAGCGCTTGATCCGCATTGCCAGCAGTAAGTCGGGCTCATTCCCGGTGAGAGTTAGACCAAGGTTATCCTTTGTCGCCGATTCTGTTCATAACTTTTACGGGCAAAATTTATAGGTGCAGCCAAGGTGTTGAGGGGATCCATTTTGTTGGCCTTAGGATCGCATCTCTGTTTTTTGCAGATGATGTGGTCCTATTGGCTTCATCAGGTCGTGTTCTACAGCTTTCGCTGGAGCGGTTTGCAGCCGAGTGTGACGCGGCCAGGATGAGGATCCTCCAAATCTAAGGCCATAGTCTTGAGCCGGAAAAGGGTAGAATGCCCTCTCCTGCCCCAAGTGGAGGGGTTTAAGTATCTTGGGGTCTTGTTCACGAATGAGGGGAAACTG
>JBBPBX010043573.1:0-27859 GCA_038048925.1 Garcialebias charrua
GCAAAGGAGTGCAAAGGAGTGGGAAGTTGTGGGAAGGTGTGGGAAGGTGTGGGAAGGTGTGGGAAGGTGTGCGAAGGTGTGCGAAGGTGTGCGAAGGAGTGCGAAGGTGTGCGAAGGAGTGCGAAGGTGTGCGAAGGTGTGCGAAGGTGTGCGACGGTGTGGGAAGGAGTGCAAAGGAGTATGAAGGAGTGCGAAGAAGTGCGAATGAGTGGGAAGGTGTGCGAATGAGTGGGAAGGTGTGCGAATGAGTGGGAAGGTGTGCGAAGGTGTGCAAAGGAGTGCAAAGGAGTGCGAAGGAATGTGACAGGTGTGGGAAGCTGTGCGAAGGAGTGCGAAGGAGTGCGAAGGTGTTCGAATGTGTGCGAATGTGTACGAAGGAGTGCGAAGGTGTACGACAGGTGTGCGAAGGTGTGGGAAATAGTGCAAAGGTGTGCAAAGGTGTACGAAGGAGTGCGAAGGTGTACGAAGGTGTACGAAGGTGTGCAAAGGTGTGCAGAGGAGTGCGACGGTGTGCGACGGTGTGCGAAGGTGTGCGAAGGAGTGCGACAGGTGTGGGAAGGAGTGCGAAGGAGTGCTAATGAGTGTGAAGGAGTGCGACAGGTGTGCGAAGGAGTGCGAAGGAGTGCGAAGGAGTGCGAAGGAGTGCGAAGGAGTGCGAAGGAGTGCGAAGGTGTGGGAAGGTGTGCGAAGGTGTGGGAAGGAGTGCGATGGAGTGCGAAGGTGTGGGAAGGTGTGCGAAGGAGTGCGAAGTTGTGCGAAGGAGTGCGAAGGTGTGCGACGGTGTGGGAAGGAGTGCAAAGGAGTACGAAGGAGTGCGAAGGAGTGCGAAGAAGTGCGAAGAAGTGCGAATGAGTGGGAAGGTGTGCGAATGAGTGGGAAGGTGTGATCAGTTGTGCGAAGGAGTGCGAAGGTGTGCGAAGGAGTGCGAAGGAGTGCGAAGGTGTGCGAAGGGTGCGAAGGGGTGGGAAGGTGTAAGAAGGAGTGCGAAGGAGTGGGAAGGTGTGGAAAGGTGTGGGAAGGTGTACGAAGGAGTGCGAAGGAGTGCAAAGGAGTGGGAAGGTGTGCGAAGGAGTGCGAAGTTGTGCGAAGGAGTGCGAAGGTGTGGGAAGGAGTGCGAAGGTGTGGGAAGAAGTGCGAAGGTGTGGGAAGGAGTGCGAAAGGTGTGGGAAGGAGTGCGAAGGAGTGCGAAGGAGTGCGAAGGAGTGCGACGGTGTGTAACGTGTGCGACGGTGTGCAACGGTGTGCGAAGGAGTGCGAAGGTGTGCGAAGGGTGCGAAGGGGTGGGAAGGTGTAAGGAGTGGGAAGGTGTGGGAAGGTGTACGAAGGAGTGCGAAGGAGTGCGAAGGAGTGTAAAGGAGTGCAAAGGAGTGGGAAGTTGTGCGAAGGAGTGCGAAGGTGTGCGAAGGTGTACGGAGTGCGAAGGAGTGCAACATGTGTAGGAAGGTGTGCGAAGGTGTACGAAGGAGTGTGAAGGAGTGCGACAGGTGTGCGAAGGTGTGGGAAGGTGTGGGAAAGAGTGCGAAGGTGTGCGAAGTTGTGCGAAGGAGTGCAAAAGTGTGGGAAGGTGTACGAAGGAGTGCAAAGGTGTGTGAAGGAGTGCGAAGGTGTGCGAAGGAGTGCGAAGGAGTGCGAAGGAGTGGGAAGGAGTGCGAAGGAGTGGGAAGGAGTGCGAAGGTGTGGGAAGAAGTGCGAAGGTGTGGGAAGGAGTGCGAAGGAGTGCGACAAGTGTGGGAAGGATTGTAAAGAAGTGGGAAGTTGTACAAAGGAGTGCGAACGTATGTGGAGGTGTGCGAAGGAGTGCGAAGGTGTTCGAAGGTGTTCGAAGGTGTGCGAAGGTGTGCGAAGGTGTAGGAAGTAGTGCGAAGTAGTGTGAAGGTGTACGAAGGTGTGGGAAGGAGGGTGAAGGTGTGCGAACGTGTGCGATGGAGTGCGAAGGAGTGAGAAGGAGAGCAAAGGTGTGCAAAGGAGTGCGACGGTGTGCAACGGTGTGCGAAGGAGTGCGAAGGTGTGCGAAGGGTGCGAAGGGGTGGGAAGGTGTAAGGAGTGCGAAGGAGTGGGAAGGTGTGGGAAGGTGTACGAAGGAGTGCGAAGGAGTGCGAAGGGGTGTAAAGGAGTGCAAAGGAGTGGGAAGGTGTGCGAAGGAGTGCGAAGTTGTGCGAAGGAGTGTGAAGGTGTGCGAAGGTGTACGAAGGAGTGCGAAGGAGTGCAACATGTGTGGGAAGGTGTGCGAAGGTGTACGAAGGAGTGCGAAGGAGTGCGACAGGTGTACGAAGGTGTGGGAAGGTGTGGGAAAGAGTGCGAAGGTGTGCGAAGTTGTGCGAAGGAGTGCAAAAGTGTGGGAAGGTGTACGAAGGAGTGCAAAGGTGTGTGAAGGAGAGCGAAGGAGTGCGAAGGAGTGCGAAGGTGTGCGAAGGAGTGCAAAGGTGTGGGAAGGAGTGCGAAGGTGTGGGAAGAAGTGCGAAGGTGTGGGAAGGAGTGCGAAGGAGTGCGACAAGTGTGGGAAGGATTGTAAAGAAGTGGGAAGTTGTACAAAGGAGTGCGAACGTATGTGGAGGTGTGCGAAGGAGTGCGAAGGTGTTCGAAGGTGTGCGAAGGTGTGCGAAGGTGTAGGAAGGAGTGCGAAGGAGTGTGAAGGTGTACGAAGGTGTGGGAAGGAGGGCGAAGGTGTGCGAACGTGTGCGATGGAGTGCGAAGGAGTGAGAAGGAGAGCGAAGGTGTGCGAAGGAGTGCAAATTTGTGCAAAGGTATGGAGTGGGAAGGTGTGGGAAGGTGTGGGAAGGTGTACGAAGGAGTGCGAAGGAGTGCGAAGGAGTGCGAAGGAGTGCGAAGGTGTGGGAAGGTGTGGGAAGGTGTACGAAGATTTGAGAAGGTGTGGGAAGGAGTGCGAAGGTTTGCGAAGGAATGCGAAGGAGTACGAAAGTGTGCGAAGTAGTGCGAAGGAGTACGAAGGAGTGCGACAGGTATGGGAAGGAGTGCGAAGGAATGCAAAGGAGTGCGAAGGAGTGCGATGGTGTGCGACTGTGTGTAACGTGTGCGACGATGTGCGACGATGTGCGACGGTGTGCAACGGTGTGCGAAGGAGTGCGAAGGTGTGCGAAGGGTGCGAAGGAGTGGAAAGGTGTGCGAAGTTGTGCGAAGGAGTGCGAAGTTGTACAAAGGAGTGCGAAGGAGTGCGAAGGAGTGCAAAGGAGTGCGAAGGAATGCGACAGGTGTGGGAAGCTGTGCGAAGGAGTGCGAAGGTGTGCGAAGGAGTGCAAAGGTGTGGGAAGGAGGGCGAAGGTGTACGACAGGTGTGGGAAAGAGTGCAATGGTGTGTGAAGGTGTGCGAAGGAGTGCGAAGGAGTGCGAAGGAGTGCGACGGTGTGCGAAGGTGTACGAAGGAGTGCGAAGGAGTGCGAAGGAGTGCGACGGAGTGCGACGGAGTGCGACGGAGTGCGAAGGAGTGCGAAGGAGTGCGAAGGAGTGCGAAGGAGTGCGAAGGAGTGCGAAGGAGTGCGAAGGTGTGCGAAGGTGTGCGAAGGAGTGCGAAGTTGTGCGAAGTTGTGCGAAGGAGTGCGAAAGGTGTGGGAAGGTGTGCGAAGGTGTGGGAAGGAGTGCGATGGAGTGCGAAGGAGTACGACAGGTGTGGTAAGGAGTGCGAAGGAGTGCAAAGGAATGCGAAGGTGTGCGACAGGTGTGCGAAGGTGTGCGAAGGTGTGCGAAGGAGTGCGAAGGAGTGCGACGTAGTGCAACGTAGTGCGAAGGAGTTCGAAGGAGTGCGACAGGTGTGGGAAGGAGTGCGACGGTGTGCGACGGTGTGTAACGTGTGCGACGATGTGCGACGGTGTGCAACGGTGTGCGAAGGAGTGCGAAGGTGTGCGAAGGTTGCGAAGGGGTGGGAAGGTGTAAGAAGGAGTGCGAAGGAGTGCGAAGGAGTGGGAAGGTGTGGGAAGGTGTACGAAGGAGTGCGAAGGAGTGCGAAGGAGTGCGAAGGAGTGTAAAGGAGTGCAAAGGAGTGCGAAGGAGTGCGAAGGAGTGCGAAGTTGTGCGAAGGTGTGCGAAGGTGTACGAAGGAGTGCGAAGGAGTGCAACATGTGTGGGAAGGTGTGCGAAGGTGTACGAAGGAGTGCGAAGGAGTGCGACAGGTGTACGAAGGTGTGGGAAGGTGTGGGAAAGAGTGCGAAGGTGTGCGAAGTTGTGCGAAGGAGTGCAAAAGTGTGGGAAGGTGTACGAAGGAGTGCAAAGGTGTGTGAAGGAGAGCGAAGGAGTGCGAAGGAGTGCGAAGGTGTGCGAAGGAGTGCAAAGGTGTGGGAAGGAGTGCGAAGGTGTGGGAAGAAGTGCGAAGGTGTGGGAAGGAGTGCGAAGGAGTGCGACAAGTGTGGGAAGGATTGTAAAGAAGTGGGAAGTTGTACAAAGGAGTGCGAACGTATGTGGAGGTGTGCGAAGGAGTGCGAAGGTGTTCGAAGGTGTGCGAAGGTGTGCGAAGGTGTAGGAAGGAGTGCGAAGGAGTGTGAAGGTGTACGAAGGTGTGGGAAGGAGGGCGAAGGTGTGCGAACGTGTGCGATGGAGTGCGAAGGAGTGAGAAGGAGAGCGAAGGTGTGCGAAGGAGTGCAAAGTTGTGCAAAGGTATGGAGTGGGAAGGTGTGGGAAGGTGTGGGAAGGTGTGCGAAGGAGTGCGAAGGAGTGCGAAGGAGTGCGAAGGTGTGGGAAGGTGTGGGAAGGTGTACGAAGATTTGAGAAGGTGTGGGAATGAGTGCGCAGGTGTGCGAAGGAATGCTAAGGAGTACGAAAGTGTGCGAAGTAGTGCGAAGGAGTACGAAGGAGTGCGACAGGTATGGGAAGGAGTGCGAAGGAATGCAAAGGAGTGCGAAGGAGTGCGATGGTGTGCGACTGTGTGTAACGTGTGCGACGATGTGCGACGATGTGCGACGGTGTGCAACGGTGTGCGAAGGAGTGCGAAGGTGTGCGAAGGGTGCGAAGGAGTGGAAAGGTGTGCGAAGTTGTGCGAAGGAGTGCGAAGTTGTACAAAGGAGTGCGAAGGAGTGCGAAGGAGTGCAAAGGAGTGCGAAGGAATGCCACAGGTGTGGGAAGCTGTGCGAAGGAGTGCGAAGGAGTGCGAAGGTGTGCGAAGGAGTGCAAAGGTGTGGGAAGGAGGGCGAAGGTGTACGACAGGTGTGGGAAAGAGTGCAATGGTGTGTGAAGGTGTGCGAAGGAGTGCGAAGGAGTGCGAAGGAGTGCGACGGTGTGCGAAGGTGTACGAAGGAGTGCGAAGGAGTGCGAAGGAGTGCGACGGAGTGCGACGGAGTGCGACGGAGTGCGACGGAGTGCGAAGGAGTGCGAAGGAGTGCGAAGGAGTGCGAAGGAGTGCGAAGGAGTGCGAAGGAGTGCGAAGGAGTGCGAAGGAGTGCGAAGGAGTGCGAAGGAGTGCGAAGGAGTGTGCGAAGGAGTGCGAAGGTGTGCGAAGGAGTGCGAAGTGCGAATGTGCGAAGGAGTGCGAAAGGTGTGGGAAGGTGTGCGAAGGTGTGGGAAGGAGTGCGATGGAGTGCGAAGGAGTACGACAGGTGTGGTAAGGAGTGCGAAGGAGTGCAAAGGAATGCGAAGGTGTGCGACAGGTGTGCGAAGGTGTGCGAAGGTGTGCGAAGGAGTGCGAAGGAGTGCGACGTAGTGCAACGTAGTGCGAAGGAGTTCGAAGGAGTGCGACAGGTGTGGGAAGGAGTGCGACGGTGTGCGACGGTGTGTAACGTGTGCGACGATGTGCGACGGTGTGCAACGGTGTGCGAAGGAGTGCGAAGGTGTGCGAAGGTTGCGAAGGTGTGGGAAGGTGTGGGAAGGTGTGTGAAGGTGTGGGAAGGAGTGCGATGGAGTGCGAAGGAGTACGACAGGTGTGGTAAGGAGTGCAAAGGAATGCGAAGGTGTGCGAAGGTATGCAAAGTTGTGCGAAGGTATGGAGTGGGAAGGTGTGGGAAGGTGTGCGAAGGAGTGCGAAGGATTGTGAAGGAGTGCGAAGGAGTGCGAAGGAGGACGAAGGTGTGGGAAGGTGTGGGAAGGTGTACGAAGATTTGCGAAGGTGTGGGAAGGAGTGCGATGGAGTGCGAAGGAGTGAGACAGGTGTGCGAAGGTGTGCGAAGGTGTGCGAAGGAATGCGAAGGAGTACGAAAGTGTGCGAAGTAGTGCGAAGGAGTACGAAGGAGTGCGACAGGTGTGGGAAGGAGTGCGAAGGAGTGCAAAGGAGTGCGAAGGAGTGCGAAGGAGTGCGACGGTGTGCGACGGTGTGTAACGTGTGCGACGATGTGCGACGGTGTGCAACGGTGTGCGAAGGAGTGCGAAGGTGTGCGAAGGGTTGGGAAGGTGTAAGAAGGAGTGCGAATGTGTACGAAGGAGTGCGAAGGAGTGTAAAGGAGTGCGAAGGTGTGCGAAGGTGTGCGAAGAAGTGCGAAGTTGTGCAAAGGAGTGCGAAGGTGTGCGAAGGTGTACGGAGTGCGAAGGAGTGCAACATGTGTAGGAAGGTGTACGAAGGAGTGCGAAGGAGTGCGACAGGTGTGCGAAGGAGTTGGAAGGTGTGGGAAGGTGTACGAAGAAGTGTGAATGTGTACGAAGGAGTGTAAAGGAGTGCGAAGGAGTGCGAAGGAGTGCGAAGTTGTGCGAAGGTGTGCGAAGGTGTACGGAGTGCGAAGGAGTGCAACATGTGTAGGAAGGTGTGCGAAGGTGTACGAAGGAGTGCGAAGGAGTGCGACAGGTGTGCGAAGGTGTGGGAAGGTGTGGGAAAGAGTGCGAAGGTGTGCGAAGTTGTGCGAAGGAGTGCAAAAGTGTGGGAAGGTGTACGAAGGAGTGCAAAGGTGTGTGAAGGAGAGCGAAGGAGTGCGAAGGAGTGGGAAGGAGTGCGAAGGTGTGGGAAGAAGTGCGAAGGTGTGGGAAGGAGTGCGAAGGAGTGCGACAAGTGTGGGAAGGATTGTAAAGAAGTGGGAAGTTGTACAAAGGAGTGCGAACGTATGTGGAGGTGTGCGAAGGAGTGCGAAGGTGTTCGAAGGTGTGCGAAGGTGTAGGAAGGAGTGCGAAGGAGTGTGAAGGTGTACGAAGGTGTGGGAAGGAGGGTGAAGGTGTGCGAACGTGTGCGATGGAGTGCGAAGGAGTGAGAAGGAGAGCAAAGGTGTGCGAAGGAGTGCGACGGTGTGCAACGGTGTGCGAAGGAGTGCGAAGGTGTGCGAAGGGTGCGAAGGGGTGGGAAGGTGTAAGGAGTGCGAAGGAGTGGGAAGGTGTGGGAAGGTGTACGAAGGAGTGCGAAGGGGTGTAAAGGAGTGCAAAGGAGTGGGAAGGTGTGCGAAGGAGTGCGAAATTGTGCGAAGGAGTGTGAAGGTGTACAAAGGAGTGCGAAGGAGTGCAACATGTGTGGGAAGGTGTGCGAAGGTGTACGAAGGAGTGCGAAGGAGTACGACATGTGTACGAAGGTGTGGGAAGGTGTGGGAAAGAGTGCGAAGGTGTGCGAAGTTGTGCGAAGGAGTGCAAAAGTGTGGGAAGGTGTACGAAGGAGTGCAAAGGTGTGTGAAGGAGAGCGAAAGGAGTGCGAAGGAGTGCGAAGGTGTGCGAAGGTGTGCAAAGGTGTGGGAAGGAGTGCGAAGGTGTGGGAAGAAGTGCGAAGGTGTGGGAAGGAGTGCGAAGGAATGCGACAGGTGTGGGAAGCTGTGCGAAGGAGTGCGAAGGTGTGCGAATGTGTGCGAAGGAGTGCGAAGGTGTACGACAGGTGTAGGAAGGAGTGCGAAGGTGTACGAAGGTGTAGGAAAGAGTGCAAAGGTGTACGAAGGTGTGGGAAGGTGTACGAATGTGTGCGAAGGTGTGCAGAGGAGTGCGAAGTAGTGCGACGTGTGCGACGGTGTGCGAAGGTGTGCAAAGGTGTGTGAAGGAGTGCGAAGGAGTGCGACAGGTGTGGGAAGGAGTGCGAAGGAGTGCAAAGGAGTGCGAAGGTGTGCGAAGTAGTGCAACGTGTGAAACGGTGTACGGAGTGCGAAGGAGTGTGACAGGTGTGCAACAGGTGTGGGAATGAGTGCGAAGGTGTGCTAAGGTGTGCGAAGGTGTGCNAGATAATTTTTGTCGATTCTTTTCTGATGTTAGTAACTGCTCTTTTTGTCAGAATGAAGGTGAAAGTATTGAACACTTGTTTGTAGAATGTCCTCATGTTGTATTATTTTGGTCAGATGTACGTTTCCTGACAACAAAAGTTAGAAAAAATATTTGTAGTGGACCTACCCAGGGTCAAACTAAGGTTTTTGAACTGTCCAGTGATGACCTTTACTGACCTCTCAGTAAAGCAAGACATTTACTACAAAATCATTCATTTAGCTGTAATCTGATAAATATAGTCACCAAAAGAGACTATTTCTATCTTTGATTTTAGGCTGATGTGATCAAAAGAATAACTTTTGTCATTTTCATGATGTGTGCTTTTAAGCTGTGTTATTCTGTAAGAGTTAAACGGTGTTCACTGCTGTGTTAAAGGTGAAATCTCGGGTCACAGAGACCCGACTGTTTTGTTTAGAAATAAGAAGACAGTTTAATCCGTTGTTTCTCCTGAAAAGGGCTCCAGCTGCTCTGTCTTTTCCTAAACAATTTCCCTCTGCTCGGGCTGTAACCTTGGGTCGTGATAACGGCAAGTGAATTGCTCAACTGGTCCGTGGACCAATGAAAAAGAGACAAGCCTCACTCCTCTCTTTGATTTTTTTTTAAGTTCTAAGCTGTTGCTGGAACTACAGAGTCGGTAAGAGTCTGCAAGAGTTTGGAAGGAACGAGAAAGTTCCTGCAAGAGTTTCTGGGAGCTTCAAAAGATGATGTGAACTTCCAAAGAGCTGAATGACCACAAGTCACGCGCTAAGGACTCGTCATCCAGCTGGGACTGATAACATGTTGTTATGGGTCCACTTCGAACAAGCGTAAGCTCAAGAACTTTGTTTATTCCTTCCTGGAATAAGTTTATCTTGAAGTCAGAGGCCTGAAGCTGACATATTCTCTGATGACCAAGCGAAAACCAGGAGACGTTGGAAAACGTAAACCAGAACCCTGCTTGAAGGTATTGTACTGGTTCCCACAAGGACCCGTGCATCTGAAAAGCTACAAGGTCTTCCCTCTTACCGGGCCGTCGTCAAAAGGTAAAGAGCTGTTTACAAAACGTACCTGGATTTTAGCAGAAGTCGGAGGAGAAGTGTCATCTGGTTTCATAAATGCAAGATAAACTTCCTCTCTTAACCTCCCAATTCTTCTTAAATCTTTCCTCCTACTCTTTCCCCTCTCAATCTAAGCTGGAAACTATAATTAAGCTGAAGAGCCCACAGACTAAATATGTTAACATCCAATATTGAAGTCTGTTGTGTTAAATTTAAGTGTGCTGACGTATTAATTTGAAAGAAAGTGAAATCATGTCAATCAAGTGTAATGGTGTTAATTTAGTTGATTTATTTTAAATAAATGATAGTGTCTCTTTGACATATCAAACTAAGTTAACGTCTTTGTCACTTAATGGCTTTGTGTATTTATCCATCATAAAGATCACAGAAATATTGGGTAAACTGAAAAAGAACAGAATCCGTGAATTTACTATTCAATCTGAATAAGTAAATTAATTAAGGTAAAGAGGTCAGTATTAATATTGACCTCCTCATAATTCTTACATCTGGTGGCCTCGTACGTGGTTCTGAAAGTTTATTGATATCTGTGGTCTCAGTCATGAACTGTAACGTCATGTTTGCATAAAAGGATCCAAGTTTTAAACTCTGAGGATAATGATTTTGGCTGGAAGTGTTCAAAGCAGGCAGATTCTGCATGTTTTTATCATTTGAAGCTGTGAGATTTTTATTGTTTCAACTCTGTTAGACGCTGTTGGAAGCATTCAGGTGAAGTTTTGTCAGCCGTGGTCTGTGGGGGTCCTGGTCCTGTTCGGTCCAGCTCACGCAGACTCCTGTACAAGGCTTTGTTTGACCGCCGAGTCAAAAGCCTGAAAGCTATAATTTAACATCTACAAGATTGCTGTTGTGGTGTTTTACGTGTTAGAGCAGGTCATAGAAGCATATTACTGTTAGAACGTAGTCGGATAGTGGTTCTGTTCAGACCCGATTTCTGCTCCATGAAAAAGTGGACCGGAACCGACCTTGACGCGCTCCGAGAGAGTCCGTGTTTGTTCAACAGCTGCAGTGCTGTGTTACTGAGCGTAACTAAGTTGGCCTGTCTAGGTGTGTTCGCCGCATGTTTCAGAATTTTGGAAAGTTAATTCGTAGCGTTTGAGTTGTTTTAAGAGTCCATAAAGTTGTGGTCTGCTGTGCTAAGGTAACGTTACAGAGCTACGTGTCCTAGTACACGTTTGTTTATGAGCTGTGATTGGATGAAACGAGCAATCAGAGAGCAGAAGGCGGAGTTTTGAACGATGTCGACTGACGTCGTCATTCAAAATGGCTGCCGCCACGAAGGAATTTTCAATAAAACAAGGTAAAAAACTATTATTTCTCTGCTGATAAAAAATATATTTCTTAGCTGACGTTATATCAGAAGTGTTCCTGAGCTTAACAGTTCCTAAATCAATTCACGAAATGGTCAAATCTGCTGGATTTAAATAGTTTCGGTTTGACATTTTCCAAACAGCCTCGGGTGCGCTACGAAAATAAATGATAAAAAATCGAATTTTATCTCAAATGTTTCATCCAGGCCAACAGTCAGTAAATTAGAGCCATATAATTACACACTGGTAGCATAAAAAATATCCACCGAGTGGTTTCTGAGCTATTTATCTGAATAGCCTGGACCTCGCCAGGCTAAACTAACAAAACTCCGCCTTCTGTTCTCTGATTGGTCCATTCAAAAATCTCCAGGAGAAATCGTTTCTCTATGGAGAAAGTCCAGACCCTAGTCTGAAGCGAAGTGAAGGACAGGGTGTGGTTTTAACCAGGCTAGTGCAACAGTAACCATCTAAACACTAAACACTAAAACATTTAATAAACATAAGCATAAAATAGTAAAAGTGTAACACTGTCCTGAGTTTTTTCATAGTAGTATAAAAGTATGAAAATTTACACCAACACTGAAACACCAAACACCCCTAAAACACCAAACACCCAATGAACATAAGCATAAAATGAAATAATAAAAGTGTAATACTGTCCTGAGTTTTTTCATAGTAGTATAAAAAGTATAAAAAGTATATCTATAAAATAAACTGAAGGTTCTAGCATTGACATTTGCAAAGAGTGGCACAGCAGCATATGAGTTAATGTACACAGTATATGTATGAGGTAGTTGATGTTGGTATAGAGGCAAAGTGGCATATGCAGTAAGGCACATAAGGCACATTTGGCATCCTTAGATAAGGCTAGTCAGAGAATACTGTATATGTATCAGCAGTAGTGTAGATATAAAAGTAGTGTAAATGTAAACCGTATTAATAAATGTAAACAGTGAATGTAAACAGTAGTATGACTATAGGCAGTAATGTAATACAAACATTAGTGCAAATATGAGAAGTAGTGCAAACTGAATGAGCACATGACCGAGAGTTTAGTGAATAACCCGTTTGATGACACAGGGTCCAGTGTTAAAAACTTTGTGTTGAGTGGTAATGTGTGAGAAAGTTTTTTGTGTTAAGGCAGTTCAAATGGGAGGGGAGGCAGAGCAGGCAGAGTGTTTAGCATTCTGACTGCCTGATGAACAGAGCTGTCTCTCAGTCTGCTGGTACGAGCCTGGAGACTCCTCAGTCTCCTCCCTGATGGCAGCAGTCTAAAGCGGCTGTGTAGTGGGTGTGTGGGATCACCTGCCATGCAGAGGGCTTTCCGAGTGAGGCGTTTGCTGTGTAAGTCCTGCAGTGAGGGCAAGGAGGTGCCGACGATCTTCTCAGCTGCTCTCACGATGCGCTGGAGGCTCTTGCGGCATGATGCAGTACATGCACCAAACCACACCGTGATGCAGCTGGTCAGGACACTTTCTATGGCACCCCTGTAGAAGGTGCACATGATGGGGGTTGAAGCTCCAGCCCTTTTCAGCTTGCGGAGAAAGTAGAGGCGCTGGTGAGCCTTCTTGGCCAGTGCTGCAGTGTTCCTGCTCCAGGACAGGTCCTTCGAGACGTGCACTCCCAGGAACTTGGTGCTGTCCACTCTCTCCACTGCGGTGCTGTTGATGGTCAGAGGGGCATGTTGTGCATCCCTCTTCCTGAAGTCCACGACAATCTCCTTTGTCTTCTCCACGTTGAGAGTGAGATTGTTGTGTCCGCACCACAAGGCCAGGCGGCTCACCTCGTTCCTGTAGTCCGTCTCATCGTTGTTGCTGATGAGACCTACCACTGTTGTGTCGTCCGCATTTGTCACTATAATAATATAAACTTTATTTGTACTGTATAGCACTTTCCTACTATGACTTGCATTGACCAAGGTGATTAAACGCTTAAACACCACTTTAAAGGTTCAGTATGTAATTTCTGGAACACGCTGGAGCTTAGGAATATTTTGAACAGAGACACGTTTCTGGTCCCTCCCCCTCAGAGCCATATATGGCTCTGTTACCCTTGCTCTGCTGAAATTCAAATTCAAGCTCTGTTTTTATTGGCTGATTCAAATTCAAGCTCTGTTTTTACAAACTCTGTTTTTATTGGCTGGTTAACGGCGTGTCACTGTGGCTTTTTAGAAATGCTTTTAGAGAATCAAGGGGACGGCTGGGAGACCGAGGAGCGGATGGGCATAATCTGGTTTGTGAGCGGACCACGATGGCTTGTAGTACTGGGGGTGTCGGACAGGGTTTGGCTTCGGGTAAACGGTGTCTTGAGGTTGCTGGCGACGGTGTTGACGGTAGGAAGAAGTTGCTGCTGGAAAAGTGTAAAGTTGTGTTGCGGTTTGAGGCGGGCCAGGGTTTGCTTGGGGTGAGCCCTGTAACTTTTTCGAAGGGTCTGAAGCGTGCAGTGGGTGATGTGGAAGTAGCTAAAGTGTTGTGGGATGGCAATCTCCTGCTCGTTTGTAGGCATGCTGAGCAGAGGGACTTGGCTTTGGGTTTGCAGTCTGTGTGTGGTAAAGTGGTGGTGGATAGGAAGATTGTGGGGGAAATGAGAGGTTCCAGGGGAGTGATTTCCGGGATTCCTGTAACAGAGGACTTGGAGACCATGAAGAAATACGTTAAGGGTGGGGAAGTTGAGTCCTTGAAACGTTTGCCGGCTTATCGAGATGGGGTGAGGGTGGCTAGCACGTCAGTACTGGTGTGTTTCCGGGACGGTGTTTTACCGGATAAGGTTATGATTGGGTACATGTGTTTTGGTGTTAAGGCTTATGTCCCACCGCCTCTTCGGTGCTTTAAGTGCCAGAGGTTTGGGCATATCGCTGCTGTTTGTCGGAGTAAGCGTCGTTGTAGTAAGTGTGGGTGGAACCATGCTTATGGTGATTGTGGTATGGCTGTCATGTTGTAATTGTGGTGGTATTCATTCTGCAGCTTTTGCAGGTTGTGTGGATCATAAAGCTGATGCTGAAATTCAGAAGGTTAAGACTGTTGGGAATCTTTCGTATGCGGAGGCAGTTCGTGTGGTCAAGCACGATGTTTCTTCGCCGTCTGTTCTTGAAAAACCGAGCGTACCTGAACGTGGTCAGGGTACTGTTACGATTGAACGGTTGATTCCGTTAGTTGCTTTTGTTATTAATTGTTCTGAACAGGCAACGACTAAGACTGAGAACATCAAAATCATAGTGCAGGCTGCTTCAAGGTTTTTTGGAGTGAAGGAGTTGTCGTGGGAGAGTGTTCGTGATAAATTGAGTCGGGGTGTGGGTGCGTCTGTGAGGTGTCTCTGCCCATGTCTTCGAGTGAACAGGTGTTCCTGATTGTTTTTGTTTTGTTTTTTGCTCTTTTCTGTTTGTGCACTTTAGGGAATTTTGTGTGGGTTTTGGTTTGTTGGTTGTTGTGGTGTTCTGGGTCGCCTGGGCGTTTTGTGTTGTGTTCTGAGCCGTCTGGTCCGTACTCCATTCTGGAAGGTGGCAGTAATGCACCTACTCGTTGTTTGCCAACCGCCATAAAACACCAATAGAAGAAGAAGAAGCAAGGGGACAATAGTTTTTTCCAGAGATTACTTGTCTAAAATCAGTATGTCAGGAGGTAGTGACAGAGTGAAGAAATATGTTAAAAATACATTGTTAGAAAAAGTTACATACAGCTCCTTTAACGTTATGCTATGTTCCTCAAAATTTTATTTTTTTCCTCTTCTTTTTTTGTTGTTGTTATTTAGAATGGTATTAATAATTCTCTGATTAATTTTATTATCATATCAAATGTTAATTTTTTCTCTCTTCTTGTATTGTATGCCTTGTTATATTGTTATTTTTTTCTTTTGTTTGTTTGTTATATTTGCTTCATTCAATAAAGAAAAAATATGGAAATACATTTTTTTGTTACCTCATCAATATGTACTCAACAATAAGATCAAATTTTTTTTATTCAAAGTTGTACACAGATATTACCCAGTTAAAGATAATTTTTGTCGATTCTTTTCTGATGTTAGTAACGGCTCTTTTTGTCAGAATGAAGGTGAAAGTATTGAACACTTGTTTGTAGAATGTCCTCATGTTGTATTATTTTGGTCAGATGTACGTTTCCTGACAACAAAAGTTAGAAAAAATATTGTTTTGTCTAAATTACAAATCTTGCTCATTTTCCACAATTCATCCTTCTCTTCAGAAGAGATAGTTAATCTTATTGTAAATTTAGCAAAATATTATGTCCACAAGATGAAATGGAGTGGAAAAAAGCCCCTCGTGGAATAATTTTGAAGAATCCGACTTAAAAACATACATTGCATCTACTGTATTGAAAAGCTTACTTTAAATAATCAGAAGCTTAGAAAAACAAGAACTATTTTTACAAAATTCTATGTCTCATAATCAGACCCCTATGTAAGATATTGTTTATTGTATTGTTACATATATCTTTGTTTAATTGTTGCTTTTTTTCTTTTCTTGTAATAGACTTTATGTTCTATATTATATTTTTGTAATATTGTCAAAATTTGGATCAAGAAAAAAAAAGTTCAGGCATTGCAGTTAGTAAACTTTACATTATAACCAGCCTTTTAACAGCTTCCATAGCCTTTAGCTTTTCAGTTTAGCTTTTTAACAAATGTGTTTTGTTACTATCCCAAAGTTTTAGCAGCTAGTTCACACTGTAAGTAAAAATCGAGGTTTCTCCAACTAAATAGTGAATAAATATGATGGACATGGCATGAGCTCTGACCCCTTTAGCCCAGAATGTGCGCAAGAACACATAATAAATAGATTTAAAATTAATTTAAATACAACTTTCAATAATGAGTTATATGAGTTTCAGATTCTCCAAAACTTCAATATGATGTGTAAGAAAGTTCATGCTCAATCATCCAGGTACCAAATCCAATAATTCTCAGTCGGATCATCTGGACAGTTTCTTTTTTAGAGAAGCGTTTCACCCTCTATCCGGAGGGCATCATCAGAGGAGTTCCAGCAAACTGAGTTTGCTGAAGCCAAGATGGTTTCTGAGGGCCGTCCTGTCCCTCGTCGACTCCTCCCAGGCAGACAGCCACAGACAAAGTGGTTCAAGGCTTAAGGTGTTTACTGCTTGGTGGGGAAACAGTTTGTTGGAACTCCTCTGACTGATGATGCCCTCCGGATGGAGGGTGAAACGTTTCTATAAAAAAAGAAACTGTCCAGATGACCCGACTGAGAATTATTGGATTATGATGTGTACAGTAGTTTGTTGCGCTACCCAGCAGGTCCTAATTGAATACTTGAGGGGATACAACTTGAGAAGTGCTACAGGGCTCAGGGCCTCGCGGCTCGCGCAATGAATGCATCGACCATGGTGCAGGCGTACCTGGCAGAAAAACTGCAGGATATCCAGGTAACAAAAGACGAGCAGGCCGCAACGGAGCCAATGGAGGAGGCCTCTGACCTTGTGCTCCGCATGATGGGGACAATATCCATTGTCAAGGCAAAGCAATGGCGGAAATAGTTGTCGCCCAGCGCCATCTTTGGCTAACATTGTTGGACCTCCCGGAAAACCAGAGGTCCACTTTCCTCCAGCACCCGATCGAGTCGACGGGACTCCGGGGGAGCCATGGAACGCGTCCAGGCCAGGCTGGAACAAAGACGCAAACAGGCGGAAGCCCTCCGAGAGGGGTTGCAGAGTAAAAGCTTTGCACCCCCAAAGGAAGACATGCGTGGCCTTCCACGGAAGAGACCCGCTGGTGACAGTGAAAATTTCCAGTACCGGCCGAGGGCCTCTTCAGTGACCCCGTGTGGAAAGCAGATTAGGACCTGATGAAGCAGGACAAACTGATAATTTTACAGGTTTGCCCGCCCACGTGGCACGGGAACCTAACTTTTTGAGCCCAGTCTCTACTTGTAAAATACTACGAGGAGCTGGTGACATGTGCGCGCACACCAAATATGACTCGCCTACTGTATGTGCAAACAAAACAAACACTGTTTCAGGCATGTACAAAAATAAAAGTACCAAAGCACAGACTGCCCTGGTTCTTGACTCGAGTCCCATTTTTATAAAACACAAACCATGTGGTCAAACTATGAACCACAGAAAGATACACAAGCTCTGCCAGAGACGGTCAGATTTCGCGATATCTTCTGTTGGGCCGACCAGCCTGCTCGAGAGTGTTACGAACCCCAAATGACCGGACCAAAATCACCACAAAATTAGACAATAATCAAGTTTTTATTTTTCTGCTCTGATTGGCTCTGGTGTCGATCAGGGACCCTCTGGCTGGAGCAGTCTGTAGGATGGAGGAGAACGGTTAGTGGTCTGATGGTGAAATGAAACTTAACAGTCAATGAGAAATAGCCACTAACCGTCTCACAGATGGATGGGGTTTCAGAGCAGGGAGGAACTCCAGCTGATCAGGTCCGCTGCGAGTGGGGCTGTTGCCTGTGAAGGAATGCAGCCGGTCGCAGCGAGGGGTCCGTGACGTAATCCAGCAGGCGAACACCGGGAAGCAGAAGAGCAGATGAACCGATGGGGACAGGCGATGAGACAAAGTGAGGCGATCCAGGGTCAGTAACGAACGAATCCAGCAAACGTCAGTCCAAGAGGGAGAAGGCAGAGGCAGGTGAACAGGCAGGCAAGACGTCAGAACCAGGAAATCAATGAGGCGAGGATAAGAAACAGGAAGAGGGACAGAACGGGCGCGATAACTACTCACTGTGTACAGTTTTCAACTATCTGGCAAATACCTGGTGTGAGAGTCTGACTTATAAAGGGTGTAGCAGCAGGTGCAGCTGATTTGAAACTAATCAGCGCAGCAGTGAGGACAAACCGGTTCCAAAATGAAGGCAAACCTAAACCCACATACAGACAGGAGACAGGACAAACCGGTTCCAAAATGAAGGCAAACCTAAACCCACTTACAGACAGGAGACAGGACAGAATCCAGAAACAACAAGCAGTGTTGTACAGAGTGAGACTAAAATCTAAATCTAACCTAACAGGCGTGAAACGTGACATATCCCCACCTCAAGGGACGCCTCCAGGCGTCCCACCTGGTTGGTCCGGATGGAGTCTATGGAAGTCAGTGATGAGGGACCTGTCCAAAACATGGCGGGAGGGAACCCAGGAACGCTCCTCCGGGCCGTACCCCTCCCAGTCAACCAGGTACTGGAGGCCGCGGCCCCTCCGTCTAGAACGGAGGAGGCGACGGACAGTATAGGCGGGGGACCCGTCGATAAGGCGGGCAGGAGGAGGGGACCGAACAGGGGGGTGAAAACCAGAAGTCACCACGGGCTTGACACAGGAAACATGAAACGTGGGGTGGACACGGAAGGACTTGGGCAGGGAGACACGAACACAAACGGGGTTGATGACTTTGGAAATTGGGAAAGGACCAATAAAACGGGGAGCAAGCTTACGGGACTGTGCCTTGAGGGGAAGATTCCTGGTGGAGAGCCAGACCTTCTGACCCACCTTGTAGTCGGGTTGAGGGGTCCTGCGGCGGTCAGCTTTTCTTGTATAGACCGCCGTAGTTTTGAGCAAGGCCCGTCTGGCTCTCCTCCAGACCCTCTGGCACCTGAGGGCCGCTAAATGGGCAGAAGGAACAGCAGCGTCACGTTCCTGAACAGAAAAGACAGGGGGTTGATAACCAAACACAACATAAAAAGGGGAAAGACCAGTGGCTGAGGAAGGGAGAGAGTTAATGGCATGTTCCACCCAGGGGAGAGCGGAGGACCACTTTTCAGGGTCCTGCTGGCAAAGGAGTCTAAGCTTACCCTCCACCTCCTGGTTGGCCCTCTCAGCCTGGCCGTCAGTCTCAGGGTGGAAGCCAGAAGAGAGACTGACGGAAATCCCAAGCAGACTACAGAACTCCCTCCAGAAGAGAGAGACAAACTGAGGGCCCCTGTCAGAAACAATATTAAGAGGGAGTCCGTGAAGTCTGAAAACTTCTCGGGCCATGATGTGGGCCAAGTCCTTAGAAGATGGCAGTTTCTTAAGGGGTACAAGATGAGTCATCTTGGAGAAACGATCTACAACGGTGAGAATGACCGTGTAGCCTTCAGAGTCGGGGAGACCAGTGACAAAGTCCATACCAATGTGGGACCAGGGACGAGAAGGACAGGGAAGAGGACGAAGAAGTCCAGAGGGGGGACGCCTAGAGGCCTTGGATTGGGAACAGGTAGGACAAGAGCGTACAAAGGTATTAACGTCCTTGGACAAGGTCTGCCACCAGAACAGGGACCGGACCAAAGCAAGGGTCTTGGTTAGGCCCGGGTGACAGAAGAGACGAGAGCTATGACTGAACTCCAACACCTTCCTGACCCAATCAGGTGGGACAAAAAGACGATCCCTCGGACATTCAGGAGGTGGAGGAAGTGACTGGTTGAGACGTCTCAGGTCGGTTTCTAAACGGGTAGTAGCTAGACGGGTAGACTTTGGGAGGATGAAGTCCTCCTCAACCATAAGGGAAGGAGAGTCGCCCTCAGAAATGCGAGATAGAGCGTCAGGTTTAACGTTTTTCTCGCCCGGGCGATAGGACAGGGTGAAATTAAACCGGGAGAAAAAGAGTGCCCACCTGGCCTGGCGAGGGTTTAAACGGCGAGCTGACTGGAGATACTCCAGGTTCTTGTGGTCAGTCCACACTAGGAAAGGAAACCTTGAGCCCTCCAGCCAGTGGCGCCACTCCTCCAGAGCAAGTTTGACCGCTAAAAGCTCCCGATCGCCTACGTCATAGTTTCGTTCAGCTGATGAGAGACTCCTAGAGAAGAAAGCACAAGGGTGAAGACGACCCTCCTGGCTACGTTGGCTGAGGATAGCCCCCACCCCTGTACTAGAGGCGTCAACCTCCACAATAAAAGGTTCATCAGGGTTGGGGGCCTGGAGGACGGGAGCGGAAGAGAACAAGGATTTGAGAGTGGAAAAAGCCTTATCGGCGACAGGTGTCCAAATAAAACGTGTTTTAGTAGACGTGAGTGTATGAAGGGGTTTGGAGATCTGACTGTAACCCTTGATAAAACGCCTATAAAAGTTAGCAAACCCCAGAAACCGTTGGAGCTGTTTGCGGTCTCTGGGGATAGGCCAGTCCAAGACAGCTGTGATCTTGCTTTGGTCCATCTCCATCTTATTAGGAGAAATAACAAAACCTAAGAATGAGGTGGTGGAAACATGAAAGTCACATTTTTCTGCTTTGACATAGAGACCGTTCTGTAGTAGCCGAGTGAGAACGGCCCGTACCTGTTGTCGATGTGTGGCAAGGTCTTTTGAAAAAATTAAAATGTCGTCTAAATAAACAAAAACAAACCGATTAATCATGTCTCTCAAAATGTCATTCACCAAATTCTGAAACACGGCGGGGGCATTGGTTAGCCCAAAAGGCATGACCAGGTACTCATAATGGCCGGTGGGGGTGTTGAAAGCGGTCTTCCACTCATCCCCCTCACGAATGCGGACAAGATGATATGCATTGCGTAAATCTAACTTGGTGAACAGGTTGGCACCTTGAAGAAGGTCAAAAGCAGAGTTCATGAGCGGTAGAGGGTATCTGTTCTTAACAGTAATCTTATTGAGTCCTCTGTAATCAATACAGGGACGGAGTGATCCATCCTTTTTACTAACAAAAAAGAATCCTGCCCCAGCTGGAGAGACAGATGGCCGAATGATGCCCGCCTGGAGAGACTCCCTGATGTAGTCCCTCATGGTCGCTTGTTCTGGGGCAGAAAGAGAGTAGAGAGCGCCCCTAGGGGGAGTGGAGCCGGGAAGTAAGTCTATAGGGCAGTCATAAGGACGATGAGGAGGCAGGGCGGTGGCTCTGGACTTATTAAACACTTCTTTGAGGTCATGGTATTCGATGGGAACCTTAGAGAGATCAGGATAATAATCCTCAGAAACAGTCACAGAGTCTTTAGACAGCATAGCGTCCATGAGGCAGGAGGACAAACATTCCTCAGACCAGCCTAAAATCTCCCCGCCTCTCCAGTCAAAATGAGGGTTGTGTTTTTTCAGCCAGGTGGCACCCAATATTATCGGTGAGTTAGGGGAGTTGATTACCAAAAAGTTTATTGTTTCTTTGTGATTACCCCCCACATGTAATGTGACAGGTTCAGTGACCTGAGACGAAGTGTTTAGTGGGTGACCATCCAGGGCCACCACAGAATGTTTTTTAGGGGAATTAAGCATCTTAATCCCTGACCCAACTGCAAACCCATAGTCAATGAATTCAGTATCAGCCCCGGAGTCAATGAACACTTTAATGGAGGTGGGTGACTTACCCGGGACAATGAGTTCTGCATTCAGGGCAAATGGTGAGAGGAGTTCAGACTCTTGAGTCCTGCTCAGTAAACATCCCCTCGCGTTCACTGAGCAGGTCCTTTTACCGGACAGGAGGAGGCGACGTGTCCAGCACCACCACAGTAAAAACAGAGGTTGCCTTTGCGTCTTCTCTCACGCTCAGCAGGAGAGAGTCGGCTGCGGCCCAGTTGCATGGGTTCCTCCGTGTTGAGAGGTGCAGTTCTGGGAGGCAGGTTCAGAGCGTGAACAGGCTGCCGGACTTCGTCCACAAACTTGGTAACTGGTGAGCGGTGTAAGGGGTTATGAGGAGGTCAATATTAATACTGACCTCTTTATCCTTAATTAATCTACTTATTCAGATTGAATAGTAAATTCACGGATTCTGTTCTTTTTCAGTTTACCCAATATCTCTGTGATCTTTATGATGGATAAATAAACAGAGCCATTAAGTGACAAAGACGTTAACTTAGTTTGATATGTCAAAGAGACACTATCATTTATTTAGAATAAATCAACTAAATTAACACCATTACACTTGATTGACATGATTTCACTTTCTTTCAATTTAAAACGTCAGCACACTTAAATTCAACACAACAGACTTCAATATTGGATGTAAACATATTTAGTCTGAGGGCTCTTTAAACTTAAAATAGTTTCCAGCTTAGATTGAGAGGGGAAAGAATAGGAGGAAAGATTTAAGAAGAATTGGGAGGTTAAGAGAGGAAGTTTATCTTGCATTTATGAAACCAGATGACACTCTTCCGTACGCGTCCAGCTAAGATATCATCACACCTCCAGCAAGCAAACAGCTGCTCCTTTACCTTAAGACGTCCGCCTTGGTTCTGGTAAAGAGCTGTGGTCAACTTTAGACTGACGAGTCGTCGGTCCCGCAAGTCCAAGCTGGACTCCACGCGTGTTTACCTTGTCGGTGTCGGTGATACTCGCTTTCATCGGCAAAAGTCGTGGCAGTCGTGGTTTCTTGGCTCAAGATAATTTATTCCAGGAAGGAATAACAAACGCTCGTTCGAGGTGGACTCATAACAGCCTGTTATCAGTCCTTAGCTGAAGACGCAGGTCGTTAGCTCTTGACCAAAACGTACCCAGCTCTTGGGAAAGGTTCACATCTCTTTGAAAATTCCCCGCAAACTCTGAAGCGTTCTCGCACAGTTAGAACTTAAAAAGCAGGAACCAAGAGAGGAGTGCACTTGTGTTATCAGGTCCAAGGTTACAGCCAGCAGCAGAGAGAAATGTTTAGGAAAAAGATAGATAAAGCTGGAGCCCTGCTCATGAGACTGTCTCTGAGTTTCTAAACAAAACCGTCCGGTCTCTGTGACCCGAAGGCTTCACCTTTAAACACAGCAGTGAACACAGTTTAACTCTTACAGAATGACACAGCTTAAAAGCACACATCATGAAAATGACAAAAGTTATTCTTTTGATCACATTAGAATAAAATCAAAGATAGAAATAGTCTCTTTTGGTGACTATATTTATCAGATTATAGCTAAATGAATGATTTTGTAGTAAATGTCTTGCTTTACTGAGTGGTCAGTAAAGGTCATCACTGGACAGTTCAAAAACCTTAATTTGACCCTGGGTAGGTCCATTACATCTCCCCCCTTTTGGAAGCCATCGCCAGTCCTTGGGGATGGGGTCCAACACGAAAGGAAACCTTGAACTGTCTTTGATCTTGAAGTAATCCAGCAAGTGGAAAAGAAAAATCAAAAATTATAATCCCATAAAGTTTTGGAAATTCCATACTGTTCGGAGGTAATCCCATTGCGAAAAGCTTTTAATCCCTTGGAAAACAAAGTCTGTTAACTCTTGGAAAACAAAGTCTGTGATCCCTTGGAAAGCAAAGTCTTATAATCCACAGCGGTAATTCCACAGCAGTAAATTCCCAACGATTAGTTTTGTTGATTGATCAGCAACAATTGTTTTCATAATCAGCATGTAGAGGGGATCCCTCGATTGACGCAGAGGAGGCGGCCCTTGGACGAAGGTTGAAGACCAAGCGTTGGAGCTGCAGGTCCCCACATCGAAGGTTGTTGGCTGGTTGGTTTCCAGTCAGTGCCACTCTGGTTCTATGTGTCATGCAATTATGTGGTTTTTTAAGGTGGGCTTATGAATGGGATTTTACATTAAGCCTTACCTATATGCACCTGGTATGTAAGCTATCATGGTTTAGATCAGCTACACTTACCAATTAAGGGGTGGATCAATTCTGTAAATTTAGATATAGGGATTTGTACCTATAAAATTTTGGAGGGCTTCTGTAACGAAGGCCTCTAATTCCAAACTATTCCTCCATTCATTACTTAGTTTAGGTTAAACTAAAATAAAAATGAAATATAGTTTGATCTAAATGTCTGTTGTCTTTTAGACGAACGACGTAGGATTTGGTATTCCTAATAAATTTTGAAGTCTATGGCGAGACTCATCAAAATAAATAGACAATCTAGAATAGAAACGATCGAATCGGTTCAATTTAGAAATTATGAGACCAGTGTAGTTTATTGTACCTTAAGTAGCTTTAAACTACATTGACTCTTCGACGATTGAGATTTAACAAAACGAACTGCATGTTGGCATAGTTAAATCCATATCATTCATTAACCCATGTTAATACAAAACCTTTTTGGCTGGGAGTGTTCAGAACCAAAACAATATCTCAACTAATGACAACAGTAATGACTAAACAACAAGGAAACAAACGTTTCACTGCTTCGACACACTCCTGTCGTCAGATTCCAAAGTGCAACACACAAGAAAAACAGGTCTCAACTTTATGACCGAGGTCAAATTAAATCTCGTGGATTTAAACGGTTGTTAAGGTTAGTTTTTTGTTGTGGGTTTTAGGCTTAGCGTTTCTAAGTTCAAATTGGACAATGCGACTTATAGGGTGGGAAAGTACGGTAGTTTAAACCTGATTAGTTTATTTACTAACTTGTGTTTGGACGACCTTATTATCCCATGAAGTCGGTGTGTTTGTGAGATCTTTGTCTTTTGTGGAGTCATTGAACGCCTTGTAAGGTTTGATCTGATTTCGATGTACCCATTTAGCAATTGGCTCTTTGCGGCCTTTGCTGATTTTGATCTCGTAGACGACTGAGGACACTTTGTCTGTTATCAGATGAGGTCCAGTCCACCTGGGCATTAGTTTGCGGGCGAGAGTTCCGGTCCCGGACTCTCCTTTCCCGGTTGCTGGGGCGAACGTATAGTACCAGACTCTGTCTCCCACTTGGAGTTCATTGTGAGAGGCCTTCTGGTCGTAGTACGCCTTGCGTCCTTCAGCGGATTTTTCCAGGTTTTTCTGGGCGAAAGCAAAAGTGTTTCTGAGGTGTACATTCAAATCTTTCATGTATTGTTGTGTAGTGTAGGCAGTGGTGCTCTGTGAAGTGGTCTGGTTGGCTGAAACTGGCCACAGACCACGCACCCTTCAATGTAGTCCTTGACATCCTTTTTCATTCCAGGCCAATAGGCAATTTGTTTTAATGCCGTCAGCGTGGCTTTATCTCCTTTGTGTCCTGCGGACGGGAGATCATGGGCATGGACTAACATTACCCCCCTTTGGTCATGGGGAACCACGAACACAGGTGAGGACGTTGGTCCATGAGCGAAAGTTAAGATGCCCTTGATTAGTTTTAGCTGTTTGCGCAGCTGATAAAGGACCTTAAGGTCTGGATCGGAATCCAGGTCGTCTTTAGACGGACTATTTTTGTTCGGATCAGTCAGGTACAGTATCATGGAGTTGATAGCAGGATCCGACTTCTGTAGTTGGATGATGTCTGGGTCAGTCAGTGCAGGTCGTACAGAGACTGCGTTGTCAGCAGGTCTGGCTGCGGCCTGTGCACGTGTGACTGCCATAACTCTGACTGAAGGTTGTGTTGGCAGAGTCTCGATTAACCAGGAGGGGTCGAAGGACCATAGAGGACCTTCGTCGGCTCCTTCTTTGGCTAAGGAGTCTGCAATGTCATTGTAGTGCTTGTCATCGCCTGGGACTCTAGAATGCCCTGGAACTTTCTTCCAGTAGATCTGTAAGTCGTGTGATGTCACCAAGTGATCACACGCTATGAAAAGCTCTTTGTGTTTGACCACTTTTCTGTCGCTTGTTAGGAAACCGTTCAGTTTCCACACAGCGAGGTGACAAGCGAAACTCAAACGAGCATAGTTAGAGTCAGTGCAGATGACTAGCGTCTTGATGGAGCGTTCTACTACCATCTGGAGAGCTATTAGGATTCCTGCAATCTCAGCGTACTGAGAAGTCTGAGATCCTAATTTGTAGCTGAAAGTTATCTGCTCTTGGTCTTGGAGGAGGACCCCTCCAACACCTGCTCTGCAGATCTTGTCGCGGAGGAATGAAGATCCATCCACGTACAATGTTGTCATATCTTTGCAGATATTGTCATCAAAGAAGTGGTGATTCGGGTCTTCAGTTACTGGGGGTTTTACCTCAACCGGCGGCTGGGTGGCTGGTACATCTTGTGTACACTTCTGGCAGATTGCCAAGTCCGTCCCCAGATGAGACTTCTTGTTTTGACCATAACGTATGTCTAGGTTAAAACTTTGAAGCGCCATGAGCCACGTTGCAACACGTGAGTTTGTCACCACACCATCTCTGATGCGTTCACTGTTAAGAAAAGTCACTGGCTGGTGTTGTGTTTCCACAATGATTTTCTGTCCACCAATGTAGCTGGAGAAATGTTTAACTGCCCACACTGTGGTCAGTAGAGCTTTCTCACAGTCTGAGAATCTCAACTCGGGGCCTGCCATCGTTTTGCTGGCGTAGGCTACTACACGTTTGTCTCTGTCGTGTATCTGGTACAGACCTGCACTTATGCAATGAGCTGAGAAGCCCACTTCCAAGTAAAACTCTTTGTTGTAGTCTGGGTAGACTAAACAAGGGGCTGACTTGATCCTGTTTATAAGAGCGTCCATTGCCTGTTGCTGTTTATCAGTCCAGACGAATGGAACGTCTTTCTTTAGGAGTTCAGTCAGTGGCTTTGCAAGGTCTGCATAGTTCTCTATGAACTGGTTCGAGTAGTTACACACGCCAAGAAAACTTTGTAGTTCTTTGAGATTGGTGGGGACTTTGAGATTGTCAAGGCCTTGGGTGCGAGTCAGCTGTGGTTGTACTCCGTCTGGACCTACAAGCAGGCCAACGTAGTCCACCTTGGTTCTGCACCATTGGCATTTTGACAGTGATATCTTAGCACCAGCAGTTGTCAGCTGATTCAGAACGTGGTCGATCTCAGCCAAATGTGAGTCCAGTGTTGGCTGCCTCAAAAGGACATCGTCCACGTAGATCAGTGTTCCACGCTCGTGGGCGTCTGGACATGCTTTGTTCAAGAAGATGTTGAACTCTGCAGGTGAGTTAGCGTAGCCAAAGGGACACCTGTTAAAGGTGTATTGACGGCCACCAAAAGTGAAAGCTAGTTTGTACTGGTCCTCGGCGCGCACAGGGATGGTCCAAAAACCAGAGGCGACGTCGAGGGTCGAGAAGTACTTACCATTGATGACCTTGGGCAGTTCCTGTTGGAGTTGCGTCATAGGCCATCTGGATAAGGGAACTTGTTTGTTTAGCTTTCGGTAGTCTATAGTGAGTCTCCACTTACCATTTGGTTTTAACACCGGCCATAAAGGCGCAGAGTAAGTGCTGTTACAGTATCGGATGATACCTTTTTCTAACAGGTCATTAATGATTTCTCTGATAGGTTGATGTGCTGCCAGAGGAATCTTGTACTGTCTGACAAATGCAGGGGGAGCATTAGGCGGGGTTGGGATGCTCACTGTGTGGAGCGTGGTCAACCCACAATCCATCGAGTCAGCTGAGAATGATTTCTCATACTTTAAAAGAACTTTGCGAAGTCTGTCCCTTTCTTCATCAGTTTTCAGGGCGTCGGCTTGGGCGACCACCTGGTCTATCTGTGAAGCAATTGAGAGCGGTTCTTGTTCTCTGGGGAGCTCCAGTGAGTCCCCTTCAGTGTCATAAAACCTGTCAACAGGTAGTGCACTGTAAGTTTGAGGGCCTAGACTTTCTCCTTGGTTGAAACCGAACCTGTGGACAATGTCCCGGTCGGACTCAGTGGGGGAGAAAAGAGCTATGGCCTGTGTTGGTTTTGTGAACAAGACTCGCCCCGAATGATGACTTGGGATCAAGTTTTCTGGGAGTCCTCCCAGAAATGGAATGCTTAGTTCAAAATCATGAAAATCAGTAGAGATCAACCATCCTAGCTGTGTGTTTTTTGGGATCAGTACCTCTTCTGTGCTTGTGTTGCACACAGCAACAGTCGTGGTTCTGCAGTCGAGGGTCACTTGGCATGTGGCCTCCATGGACAGTCCTAAGTTGAAAAACATAGGAGATGGTTGAAAGTATGCCTGTTTTGTGCTAATAGCTTGTCCTTTCATGATGTGACACATCACTGGCTTGTTCATAACCTGTGGTGGTACCGCAGTGTTATGGCTGTTAGCAATCTGACAGACCTCTGGAATGGTCTGTCCAGCTTTAAGGTTCTCTGTGGTCAGCACAGGAGAGTCCTTCGTGGCTGTATCCAGTGACCACAGTACATTGTTGTTGATGTCCACTCGGACACCTAATCTTACCAAAATGTCGGAGCCTATGTAGGTTGCATGTGGTAAGTTCGGGACCACGAGGAACGGGTGATCCAGTTCTCGTTGGTTCCAGATTAGTTTAAGGTCAATGATCCCTTTAGCGGTCATTACCTGTTTATCGTTGGGGTCTAGCGAAAAGCGGAAAGCCTTTCTGTTCATTCCTAGACCCAACTGTTTCTTAACCAAGGTTCCAAAGAAAGCTTGGCTGATCGCTGATTTCTCCGTCCAAGGGGACAGAACAGCATCATCGGTGTGGGATCCTTGAATCTCAACACCATTGACTACCTGTGGTAGGTAGTGTCCGGTGAGTGCCAACTGTTTCAGCTCGCAGAGGGGGCTCTCTTGTTGGGCCTCTACTGCCTCACCTGTAGTTGAAGGTTCACCCACAGGGATTGTGCTCTCGTCTGAGCATTCCCTTTTGCCTTCCGCTGTACCTGCCGTTAGACGGTCAGTGTTACTCTGTGTAGGCATATCGATCGGCAGTGGTTGACTCACTCTGGTCCACATTGAC
>JBBPBX010043574.1:0-13100 GCA_038048925.1 Garcialebias charrua
GTGACTAAAATATGAACACTGTTCTCTTATGGTCCTGCAGAGACTCACTCCCTACTATTTGTGGCGAACACAGTGGCAGTGTATCCCAGATGGCTAAGAAACGCCGCACACTGGGCCCTGGTGAACGTCAGAGGATAGCTACAGAGGATAGCTACAGAGGTGAGCAGCTACAGAGGTGAGCAGCTAAATGCATGTCTTTTACCGTACAATGTTTTTCATCATATTAGTTCTGTATTTTGAAAAAGTGAGGAGCACTACATCTTTCTAATTACAATGTCAATTTGAATTGTTGCTATTAAATGTACACATATACTCATAAATTGTTAGATGTTAAATAATTAGAAAGCTGACTAGCCATTTCCCTATCCTCTTGAATACCAGGAAAAATAAATATTGTCCATGCCCAATATTTTATTATTCATATGGAAGAGAAAGGTGCCAAAACCCACCCTTTCATATTTAGCATAATTGAAAAGCACAAAATCAGTCAGAGAATCTTTATTGCCATTTGCACCACATGTGGTACATGTGATGAAACAAGATTATGTACACAGGGTCCCAGTTACATCCACCAATAAAATGTAAGAGAAAAACAGTAATAACATCTAAGTAGCTTAAATTACAACCTTGAACTACTTATTCATTTAAATACATCCTGTTGCACCATTGAAATTCTACCATGTTGTTTTTTACTATGTTTGTAGGACCTTGTATTACTTTTTCATTTGTAGGTACTTTATTTTTGTACCTTTATTGCATGCTTTAGTATTATTTTTTTTGTTTGTTCTTTGTTGTTTTAGTGAGTTAAATTGTTGGTTCTCAATCTGAGCATTTCATTGTACTGTTGGCCTAGTTTTAATCTGCATTTGATAAATAAACACCAGAAAAACTTGAAACGTTATTTTTTCATTTTTGAGAAAATAGCCCCCCCTGGTGGTTAACTGAGGAACCGCCACTGATACCATACCATTTTATTTATAAAGCACTTTAAACAGGAACAAGTCCACACAAAGTGCTGGACAAACAAACACGCAACAGGCAACACAGACAATGAGGTACAACACGAAAAACATAAAAACATTGCAGATCATAAATAAAACGATCCAATACAAATCAGCTGGCATTGAAAGCGATGGAGTAGTAGTGAGTTTTTAACCGGGATTTGAAAACCGAGAGGGAGGGGGCCTGTTTGATGAGCAGCGGTAACTCGTTCCAGAGTCTTGGGCCTGCTACAGAGAAAGCCCTGTCACCCCTGCGCTTAAGGCGAGTTTCTGGAACTATTAAGAGTACCTGATCCTCTGACCTCAAAGCACGTGGAGGGACATATGACGTAAATGACACATGACGTAAATGTTCGCCACGGCAGAACTGAGTCGACACATCCGTTTCCATCTGTCGTTTTCCGCATCAGCTCTGTTTCGACCCCCCAAAAACCACCTCAAGCGAGCGTATCAACTTTAGAGCAAATTAGAGGAAGTTAACTCGAATTATGCCGTTTCCATTTAGCTTTTCTGATGCGATGCTTCAAAATGCGCATCTAGAAACCTTGATGGAAACACGGCTTATGTGTGGCAGAAAAAGCGCAGTTAATTAGGCCAGTGGCAAAACCTGGTTTAAAAAAAGTTAAAACCAGGCTGGAGCATCAGGAAAGCAACTGTTGATAAAATGAAAAGAGACATGATTCATGGCAGTGCATCCTTAACCAATTTAACACAGCAAAATGCATTAATTATCTTTTTTCCGGGGTCAAGTGTACGTATAACTAGCTAGGCAGAGCATGCTGCCCTAAGGGGAGTCCACCGGAAGGATTATTACAGTAGTGCTGTGACAGGATGACAACAAGTTCAAAAAGTGTGCAATTAACAACAAGCAATTTGCACTTTAATGTTGAATCAAACGTTAGATGAAGGCGATAAGGCACCTTGTTTACTTTTCCAAACAAGCTTTTCTGCTGTTCAGGGTTTCATTTTATGCATTTAATGAAACTTTTTTTGACATAACAAACCCAAATTAATGATTAACTCAAGACCTGCACAAAAACACTAAGGTCAGTTCACGTTCTTGAATGTGTTAAACAGTCAGCTACTTAACACCACTCATCTTGTTTGCAATGCTGTGGCACTGATTTACTTGGAAAAAAAACATCAGCATCATTCAGCTTAGGGGTGCACCGATTGCAGTTTTCTGGGAGATCAGATCACCGATTTCTAAAAAGTCTCATCTGCCAATTCAGATTTTGGCCGATACCGATATTGTTTTATAAGCAACCCTGTCAGGTGTTATAATGCCACAATGCACCTTCAATTTTCCAGTATAATTTTATTGAAAAACATCCATCCATCCGTTATCTTTTATCCGCTTCTTCCATTTTGGGTCACGGGAGTCACCGGTGCCCATGTACAGAAGTGACTGTTCGAGGGGCGGGGTACACCATGGACAGGTCGCAAGTCCATCACAGGGCCACATGGAGACAAACGAGAGGAATGAGTTGAAAAACATACCCTTGAACAACATCCTAGAAACAATACAAACTTGTTTTAACTGGCCATGCGGTAGTGCTCTGAAATATAAATGAAATTCAGACAATACAGTAGTTGTTAAAACTAAAAAAAATAATAATAATCTGTTAAATCGGTTTCTCATGCAAGTATCGGCCAATTTCCCATTTGAGATTTTTATTAATGAAAAGTGCATTATAAATTGAATTCACTATTATTATTATTATTATTAAATCGGCCCGCCCATTTATCAGTGCACCCCTAATTCAGATCACTATTAGTCCAGCTACAGACAGGAGGTGGAACATCTGGAGAGCTGGTGCAAAGAGAATAATCTTCACATGAATGTGAAGAAGACAAAGGAGATGATTGTGGACTTCAGAAGGAACAAACACACCCATGCCCCACTGAACATAGGTGGGTCTGCAGTGGAAGTGGTCTCCAGCTACAAATACTTGGGTGTACACATGAATGATAACCTCAGCTGGAGCAACAACACCACCAGCCTGATCAAGAAAGGTCATCAGAGACTCTACTTCCTCAGACGGCTGAGACGAGCTGGTCTGAGCAGCCCAGTTCTCACCTCCTTCTACAGGTGTGCAGTGGAGAGCATCCTGTGCTCCAGCATCAACGTGTGGCATGGAGGCTGCACAGTTGAAGAGAGGAAAGCTCTGCAGAGAGTGGTGAAGGCTGCACAGAAGTCTGTTGGAGTCAGTCTCCCCACCATCACAGACATTTACACCTCCAGATGCAGGAAAAGAGCCACCTGCATCATGAAAGACCTCACTCACCCAGCACACTCACTCTTTGCCCCACTCCCCTCAGGACGGAGGTTGAGGAGCATCAAATGTAGAACCACTAGACTGAGGAACAGCTTCTACCCTGAGGCTGTTAGACTCATGAATAAATAAAAATAAAATAAAAAATAAACACTGCAAAATATCACATCATACTGATGCTGATCTGTTTTCTTGTTGCTGTGTTCATCTGTGTTCATCTGTGACCATCTGCTCATACAAACTCATGTTCGTGCTGCTGTTTATTCCCACTATATTAGGCTTAGTGTATTACTAGTTGATGTTTTTCTTAGTTAGTTCTAGATGTTATTACTGTTTTTCTCTTTCATTTGTTGTTGGATGTAACTGGGACCTCGTGTACATAATCTCGTTTTCATCACATGTACCACATGCGGTGCAAATGACAATAAAGACTCTCTGACTCTCTCTGACTCTATTAGCTTAAAATATAAAGTATGACTACAGTACATCTACACTGTCAAACATTCAAAAGATCTAAAATGTAAAATAAATACAAAGTTCAAAACAGGCAACTGCACATGCCTTTAAAGGAAACACCCAACTAGCACACTATTCTATATGTGCCTGTCAATGTGGCTCACCTGGACAAAATTATATATACACATGTATATATTTTTTTTAAATAAATAAATTTTTAAGCGAGCCTACTCTGCCTCCACATGATTTTACCTTTAATCTTAGTTGATACGATCATTGATTTACTTGATTTTATCACTTGTTTTTATTTGATCTTTGAATTTTGTTGCACTTTGTAGCACTTTGAGATTTTCGTTAATGAAAAGTGTGTTATAAATTAAATGTATTATTACTGTATTATTATTATTATTAAATAGTCGATATTAATTATAATCATAAAAGTAAAAAATACATATAATCTCAAAGACAAAATGGACTGTAAATAGACTAAATGTACTTATATAGCACCTTTCTATCTCATCAAGACACTCAAAGCGCTTTACACTACAACACTCATTTACCCATTCATACAGCACTCTACTAGAACTCTAGCTAATTGAACAAATCATTCCAAAGAGACTAATCAATGAGTCATCACATTCATACACCGGGACACACATCGGAGGCAACGAGGGGTTCAGTTTCTTGCCCAGGGACAATTCGGCATGCTACTGCTGGTGGATTCAAACTCCCAACTCTTGCATTGGAAGACAACTGCTTTATCAGTCAAAGCCGCTCAAACAGAAAATGAACAAAAGCAGATTTTCCTTCTATCCGTTGACTCAAATGCACACTTTAATGATCAGCAATCATTAACCAAACCAAATTTTAAGCTACTGAACCAATTATTGCCCTGAAAATGTTTACTACTGGTAATTTGTTTAATTGAAGTAAGAATGTGATCTACCCATACAACTGTGCTCCACTTGCAAGCAGTGTCGATTCAACAAATTTGAAACACCCAAAAGGATGATTGGCTTATTCCCTTAATTAATCAAGTTCAACACACGCAACCTTCTTATTGCCAACAAAAAGATTTAAGTTGGTACAGATACATGTGAAGAGTAGCAAATATAGCATGCCAGAGTCACTGATCAGGACAGAATAGAACCGTACACTAGAGGGAGACTGTAAAAAAGCTGCAAAAATATAAAAAGTATATTTTGTCATCTTTATGATTTGTATTTTCAAATATAAGTCAGACCAATGAAAGTGGATATAAATGCAGGGGTAGACAGAAGAAAAATTGCCTGTCTTGACAGAATCTGGTTGGCTGCAAAATTTGTTTGGTTGGCCACAACCTTTACAAGAAGGCAAAAAAAACTGAGGAAAATGTAATTTATTAAGTATATTGCATGCACTTTATACAAAGTTTACTATACAAATATTCTCAGTCAGCCATCTTTTGAACTGCTTGGAATGTCCAAGCTACTGAGTGGCAGACGCCTTTAGGAGCTGCATGAGTGCAACTTCCTTGTTCTCCTTGTAAGACTTTGCAAGTGATTCACTCGCAGCGTATTTAAAACTCAAAGATTCAAGGATTCAAGGTTCTTTTTTTGTCATACACACCACATGTGGCACATGTGGTGGAACAAAATTGTGTACACAGAGTCCCAGTTACATCCAACAAAATAAATAAAGGGGACCACATATCCATCCATCCATCCATCCATTTTCTTCCGCTTATCCGGGGTCGGGTCGCGGGGGTAGCAGCCTAAGTAGGGAGGCCCAGACTTCCCTCTCCCCAGCCACTTGGAGCAGCTCCTCTGGGGGAATCCCAAGGCGTTCCCAGGCCAGCCGAGAAACATAGTCCCTCCAGCGTGTCCTGGGTCTTCCTCTGGGTCTCCTCCCGGTGGGACATGCCCGGAACACCTCACCAGGGAGGCGTCCAGGAGGCATCCTAACCAGATGCCCGAGCCACCTCAACTGGCTCCTCTCGATGTGGAGAAGCAGCGGCTCTACTCCGAGTCCCTCCCGGATGACTGAGCTTCTCACCCTATCTCTAAGGGAGAGTCCAGCCACCCTGCGGAGAAAACTCATTTCAGCCGCTTGTATCCGAGATCTTGTTCTTTCGGTCATAACCCAAAGCTCATGACCATAGATGAGGGTGGGAACGTAGATCGATCGGTAAATTGAGAGCTTTGCCTTTTGACTCAGCTCTCTCTTCACCACGACAGACCGGTACAGCGCCCGCTTCACTGCGGACGCTGCACCTATCCGCCTATCGATCTCACGCTCCAGTTTTCCCTCATTCGTGAACAAGATCCCGAGATACTTAAACTCCTCCACTTGGGGCAGGACCTCCTCCCCGACCCGGAGAGGGCACGCTACCCTTTTCCGGCTCACATATATGTGGTCCCTTTTCCGGGACCACATATAGGTCTTTAAAATTTTTATGTTATGTCTGTGTGCTATCTTGACAATATTAATTCATTTTAATACACAAAATAATTCTTAGATAATTAATTATACCCTTTTTAATTCTGCCATTTTTAACTTTCGTTTTGAACGACCGGTTTCTGATACAAGTTCTGAAGTCCACGCCCTTCAACGATCTGTTTACGCCCTCTGTAACAGCCAGTATCTGTAATGTGTTGTTGTTTTAAAATTAGCTCTTTTTTTATTACTCATTTGACTTACTGTTAGTGCTAGCTTAAGATAACTTACCGAAACCCGTCTGAGCGCGCCACAATTTGCTGCTCCTTTTAGCATTAGACCACCCGAATCCGATGCTAATGTTAGCTTGTTCCTCTTCCGGTGTTCGCCAGCTCCGCTCGTTGCACGCGGCGATTTTGGGAGTTATCGCTGTTCCAGTCAAGACACACACAAAGTTCACCAAGTGTCTCCCGTAAATTAATCCGTAAGGAGAAGGTCCTCGCTGCTGCGAGGCTGCTGCGAGGCTGCAGCGAGGCTGTACAGTTGAAGCTCCGCTCCATCGCGCCAGAAGAGGGTCCCGTTAACGCCGGTCCCTACGCCGGGGGTCCGCTCGTTTAATTTTTGCCGGCTGCGCGTTGGGAGCGATCGCAAATACACTAAAAATTGAACTAAAACATAAAAATAACAATTATACTTTATTTATAAAGCCATTTTAAAAAAAACACAGCTGCAACAAAGTGCTGTACACATGAAATTAAGAACATATAAACAAAAGATGAGATGAAATCATGAAAAACAACAGTCATGTGTTTAATACAGAAGTGGGTTGAGCCTAACCAGGGGTTGCTAGGTGAGGGGCTGGACTCATGTTGGGGTGGGTTGTGGCAGATTGGCTGCGGTTTGTGACGTCACAAACCGCAGGAAGTGAGAAACGAACCGTTTTTATCACAGACAAATAAATCTACTTAGAGTAAATAAACCACTGGGTGCATTTCTTTGGCCTTAGGACTGTTTTTTTATGAAGTACATGCCCAAAGTTGAGTAAAAAAAACATTAAAAAGTGAATTTTGCATGTGTGGTCCCCTTTAAAATGTAAAAGAACACCAGTAATAAGATCTAAGATATGAACTAAGCAAGGCATTAACTAAAAATACACTAAGCACTAGTAGCATAAAAAACAATACGCCAAAGGGCATCAATACGCCAGGGATTAAAGCAGAAAAAAATATTTTGACTGAAATGTTTTCTACACCTATAAGTTCCAGAAGCACACACCCCCTGTATTAATTCCTGTATCATCATTAGATTGATGGATTAACCAGGACCACAACAAACATGTTTTTTGCCTCCTTGTTGTTACAGATTATGGAAATTCATCCTGGCTAAATTCAAAATTACGGAAATGTGTCAGTGTGACTGACAGCTTTAATCCATGTGCTTAATCACAAAAAGTAAAGAATTCATGGATTCAAATTTAATTTGAAGATATATGGTACTGAAAAAAGGCCAAAAACAAGCATCAAAAAGTGTTTAGAGAAGAGAGCTGAGATCTGGTTCAGTGTCAATCGGTCTTAAAGAAGAAGAGCAGGCAGTGGTTCTAACTAGGACACATGCTCTTTTTACATCTTCAAGAGTCAGCACCGAGGGCAGCCTCTCAGAAAGATTCAAGAATGATATTTTAAGGGACAGCAATAGTTCATGCACTTGTAAACATAAGTTCATGCAGGCATAAAAGGACATTTCCTATTCAAATCCTAAACATACTCGACAATTATCTACTGTAGTTTGTCAAATATGTGCTTTCTGCTCAACTCCTACAAAATATCAGGGATCTCAGTTTTACATTAAGAGAAATGCTGCTGTGAAACTTTAGCCAAAGACTTCAGAAAACGATGACTGAAGCTTCCCAGGTGTGACAGGGAAGGCAGGGTTCACCCCGGAGACGTTGCCTGCCAATTTCAGTAAAAAGAGCAAGCACTTTGTTTTATGCCTTTGTTAAATAATGCTTCAATACATAGTTGAACATTATAGTAGGGATGCGCTGATCCACTTTTTTTAAACTTTCGATCACAATATTTAAATCTGGATATCGACCGATACCGATCCAGTTCCAATATCATCATCATTATTGATTTTATATGAGGCTGCAATAATCTAGATATATACTGTATTCCTCTCAAGTACAATGTGTACACATACTGTATATGCATGCATGACCAAAAAGGCAACTTGAGGTAAGTTTTATTACCGTTGAATAAGTTTCAAAGTTACAATTAAATTCTGCTAACACAAAATGTGTTTCATTTTATTCCTAGCTTTAAAGTGGATATTAAAGTGATTAATTTAAGTGATTGTTTGTTTAAAGTTATTTTATATATTCTTTTAAATAAGGGGGTGATATAAGATTTTTTTTTCTTCTTTCTGCACTCTTTTCATTCAATGTTTTCTTTTTGATGAATTTGTTTTATTTTGTCTCTTTTAAATGAATGAATAAATTAATTAAATAAAATATTAAATAGCTTTACATCTGCTAAGTTCATGGCATAAACCAACACAGACATGTTCCTGTTTTTAGTATTTTACATCGCTTTATAATGTAGCTGTTTATGTTTCTTTTTTTTATATACAGTTTTCTTGTAATTTTTAATTAATAGTTTTTATGATTGTCTACTGTTGTACTGATAAATATCTCCTGGAGGGTAAACAATATCTTGGCTGTAAGTATCAAGCTGCGAAATCCTTCTTTTTCTAAAACTGATAGCAGTTGGTCATTAATTATGATGAAGTTTAGCACCTTCTTGGTAAACATTGAGCTCCGGGGCTTCAGCGATGTGTTTTTCTTGTTCAGTCTGGGGCGGGTGCTCTGATTTCGGGCAGACGCTCTCAGCCTGTCCCTCCTCCAAGATGGGCAGACAGAGCGGGTCAGATTGGACGCGGCTGGCCGGGGTCGGGAAGCCTGGTTCAGCGAGAGTGGCGTCCCGCTGAAACCTCGGAGCTCAAATGTCCAACGTAAAACTCACTTGACCGTGGTTTAACGTGGTGCTATGGCTCTGCAGACATTGCGTGTTGCTGTCTTGCGGCGTTTAGTGTAAAATACTTCCACACAGTGGACATGTTACGATGAAAGTTGGTTAGCTGCCAGCTACAGTGCTGCTCACTCAGTCCTCATGTTTTAGCTGGCTGCAAACTATGAAATGGATTTCCTGAATGTGAGACGGGTCTTATTACTCTGGGTTCATGAGACACGCCTCCATTCAGGAAATGCATTCCACAGTTTGAAGCCAAGGTGCATCATGGATTGGAAATATCTGTATCGGAGGCTGATACAGATACCGGATCGGTCCCATCTCTACAATATAGTAGGCCTGTCACAATAACAAATTTTGCTGGGCAATTAATTGTTTCTGAAAAATATTGTGATAATCAATAATACTGTTTGAAATTTGACTAATTGTCAAATTTAAGAAGAATGTTGGTTAATTTTGTGTGTAGTACCTTTTTTACCACTGGATGGCAGTATAAGACTGTTTGAACTGAAGGACGAATAGTGAGGGTCCAGAAGCATGACTCTTTAAGAAAAAAGGGAGGGAGGCCCATTGACGTGACATGGGCTGTCTCTCGTTCCTGTTTTTTAGTTCTCAAAATGGCGCAATGTGGTTTGAGCTCTTTAGCATAGCATTTGTCACACAAACATTTTACCGGTAATGAAACAATAAGTAAACAACTTCTAAGCTTTTTGCAAAAAAAAAAAAGAACTTTTAAGACAAAAGCACGGGTTTCAACCGTAAATTTCGGAGCTTCAACAAGACAGAGCTTTTTTCCTGGGTCTGCCTGTTAGCTTAGCTTCTCAGCTTGGTTTCTTAGCTTAGCTCGATTAACACAAATTTTAAAGAGAAACGAGAACGGGAGGGTTCAGTGAAGAGCACCGGAGTTGAGCTTTTTGTCATCCAGTGTCCAGTAGAAAAAGAGACACGAAGAAACGATAAAGCCAATAAATGAAAATGAGGTTGATCATTTTCATTCATCATGCGATTTGAATTTGATAAGTGGAATATAATATAAATGTGAAACAATGTATCATGAATGCTTACCTTATACAAGTCAAAAAATTAATTAGCTTGCTCTATTGAATGAGTTCTCCCTTAATAAAGGAATTTAAAAGGAGTATGCAATGATGGGCACAGTTCTGTTAATACACTAACGGCTAATAGATTAATAAATTTTTAGTTTAGCCAGTTAGCGTTTTTGCTAACTTTGGAAACCGCTAGCAGAATTACAAACTGCATTCCAAAAAAGTTGAGACAATAAACAAATTGTGAATAAAAACTGAATGCAATGATGTAGAGATGGCAAATGTCAATTTTTTATTTGTAATAGAACATAGATGATAGATCAAAAGTTTAATCTGAGTAGTAAATGTAAAATTTTAAAGGAAAAATATGTTGATTCAAAATTTCACAGTGTCAACAAATCCCAAAAAAGTTGGGACAAGTAGCAATAAGTGGCTGGAAAAAGGAAATTGAGCATATAACAAACAGCTGGAAGACCAATTAACACTAATTAGGTCAATTGACAACATGATTGGGTATAAAAAGAGCTTCTCAGAGTGTCAGTGTCTCTCAGAAGCCAAGATGGTAAGAGGATCACCAATTCCACCATTGTTGCGCAAAAAGATAGTGCAGCAATACCAGAATGGTGTTAATGTTACCCAGTGTAAAATAGCAAAGACTTTTAAGTTATCATCATCAACCGTACCCATCATCATCAAAAGATTCAGAGAATCTGAAACAACCACGGTGCGTAAGGGTCATGGCCGTAAAACTCTACTGGATGCTCGTGATCTCCGGGCCCTTAAACGTCACTGCACCTCAAACAGGAATGCCACTGTCAAGGAAATAACAGAATGGGCTCAGGAATACTTCCAGAAAGCATCGTCAGTGAACACAATCCACCGTGCCATCCGCCGTTGCCAGCTGAAACTCTACAGTGCAAAGAGGAAGCCATTTCCAAGCAAGCTCCACAAGCTCAGATGTTTGCACTGGGCCAGGGGTCATTTAAAATAGAGTGTGGCAAAATGGAAAACTGTTCTGTGGTCAGATGAGTCATGATTTGAAGTTCTTTATGGAACATTGGGACGCCATGTCATCCGGACCAGAGACGACAAGGATAGCCCAAGTTGTTGTTAACGCTCCGTTCAGAAGCCTGCATCACCGATGGTATGGGTTTGCATGAGCGCTTGTGGCCTGGGCAGTTTGCGTGTCTGGAAAGGCACCATTAATGCAGAGAACTATGTTCAAGTTCTAAAACATATGCTCCCATCTAGACGTCATCTCTTTCAGGGAAGACCTTACATTTTTCAATAAGATAATGCCAGACCACATTCTGCAGCAATCACAATATTGTGGCAGCGTAGAAGAAGGATCCGGGTACTGAAATGGCCTATAGAGAACATTTGGCACATCATAAAGAGGAAGGTGCGACAAAGAAGGCCCAAGACGATTGAACAGTTAGAGGCCTGTATTAGACATGAATGGGAGAGCATTCCTATTTCTAAACTTGAGAAACTGGTCTCCTCTGTCCCCAGACGTCTGTTGAGTGTTGTAAGAAGAAGGGGGGATGCCACACAGTGGTAAAAATGGACTTGTCCCAACTTTTTTGGGATTTGTTGACGCCATGAAATTTTGAAACAACATATTTTTCCCTTAAAATGATACATTCTCTCAGTTTAAACTTTTGATCTGTGATTTGTGTTCTATTCTGAATAAAATATTAGATGTTGGCACCTCCACATCATTGCATTAAGTTTTTATTCACAATTTGTTTAGTGTCCCAGCTTTTTTGGAATCCGGTTTGTAGCTTCTGATAATTCAACAGACTTGAAGTTGACAAAACTTAACAAAATCCACAAGGTTGTTCCTGTCTGTTGTGGTTGTGTCTTCAAGAGGACGCTAGGCACAATACTGGCATACTACATGTACAAAATAAGTGATTGTTCGACAACTTCAACTGAAAGGAGACAAAGATGTGTGACGCAGACTGAATGATTCATCTTTGTAGTTTAGCATTAACTTCTGCTTTTTTTTAATAGTTAGCGGAATTTAGGTTAGCGAAGCCAAGTGTGGTTGATATGAAGGGCTTGTTTTGGAATGTCTTTACTGGACTGCCAGGGAGTTTCCATGATGCCTGGGTACCGAGATTGTCCACACTGTGGAAGCTAGCCAGTCGAGACAACCTATAGGTCCCATCTCCGCCAGCTACTAAATCCTTGAGGACTCTCCATATCCACTACAAAACTGTCTTCTCAAATAATTCCCTGACACAGGACAACTGTCAAATGAGCAGCAAATCTTCAAGAAGAAAGTCAGTTGAGCACCGGTGGTCGTGGAGCATGCCTTCAGCCACTGGAAGTTAAAATGGTGCAGTCTTTAAAAGATAAATTATTGTGATGATATGGTGAATTGCATGTTGCTGACATGCTGCTGTGCTCTTCAGAACTTATGTAAGGACCATGGAGAGACATACAACATCTCATGAGATTTATCTTTACCCCAAATTGAGATGGTGGTAGCAGTACTGGGCTCAAGGTACAAAGGAGGACCAAAATGTCTATGATACACTTGTGCAGTTTTTTTAGAAACCAGTGACTGATGTCCTTCTCGTGTGTTCCATAACGTATTGGTATTAGTCTCATCACTGGTTTAGCTGGCAATGATCTTCTAAAACCCAAGTCTAACATTTTCACTTTTATATTTAGCTACTGTATATGGCGATTATTTTGTGTATTTATGTTCTACATTTGAATCAGCGAAGTGAAAAACTGATCCAGATGTGAGTTTTGTGCAATCGTAATAACTACATTAAATACGTCACTGATGTTCTTTCAGCCACATGGACATAATTAGCTGTGAGTTTATCTTTATGAGTCATGATGATAACACCAGGATAGAAGATC
>JBBPBX010043575.1:1753-15576 GCA_038048925.1 Garcialebias charrua
TTGTTCACAACTGAGGTTAGGTGTACCCCCCTTTGTTCACAACTGAGGTTAGGTGTACCCCCCTTTGTTCACAACTGAGGTTAAAGTTTAACATGAAATTCCAGGCCCTATGACTGTATCACAACTTAATGCAGGTTAATGAACTAACACATTAACAGGATCATAAAAAGTGGGAAGTTGGCCTGACCTGTTAAACTGCATTAAATTGTGCATATTTCAGCAGCTCTCACAACTACAGTAATAAAGATCAGTTTGTGGTCTAACATCAGAAACAGACATTACATTTGTTTTAATTTATTCCTTTTCTTGAGTCCTTAAAATAACCTGATCAAAACTTTAAATAAGGCCTGAGTAAAATCTGATATCCGGTTGTTTCAGAACATTTTAACCTGAGTTTGAGTCTTTAATTTCCCGAGTCTGTGGTTGAAACGTTCAGTATCTTCGAACGGCGGACCGTTTTCACAAAACATGAAACATCTGAAGAGATCGACGTGTTTCAGATCGGCAGCGTTTCCTATAAATTCTGCTCAGCTCATTGTGTCGAAACGTGTTGAGAAGTTAGCAGTAGAATCTCCTTGAGAAGATATAAATCTGTCTGCTGAATCTCAGGCGGCTGACGATGAAGAAGCTGAGGTCAGAAGGTTTCGTCAGGAGCTCTGGAACGACAGGTGATTACGAGGAGACAAACGACCAGACAGAAACTAGGAAGAAACTCCCGTTAAAAGTCGTAACTTTTCTTATTTTCATGTGAGCAGAAGGACGGTGAAGTATTTTAATGTCATCTGCTTCAGGCTGCAGATGGATAGTCCTCTTGTCTGTCAGGGAGGGTCGTGACCTTTGACCTCAGCTGGATACCTACTCTTGCAGAGGTCCCTTCCCTGCTGCTGCTGTTCACCATATGTCTCACATGAGTCCCCTCCGATGAAGCGATGAATTCCTCACATGTTCATCCACCTCGCTCTGAACAGGATTGATTCTCTGTGGAAACTGACATCCTCTGTCAGCGGTGAATTAGATTTATGTAATGGAGGTCCAGTGACCTCTGACCTCCGCTGATGAATTCATTTAACTGCAGGACACGCACAGGCCTCGCGTCTCGTTAATCTGCAGGTGAAATGCTGTACGGCGAGCATTAGGTGCACATCGCCCCTAATCCCTACTATACCCTCGTTTCCAGGTAATCCTGGTGGATCTGAAATACACACAGTAGTGATGTGTTGGATTTCATCCAACACAGGAAGTCTCTGATGACTTTTATTTTGAAGTCTACACTGGATTTCAGAAGAATTTAATTTATTTTTCTTTTTTTTTTTAAATGCATACATTTACTGACACCCTGAAATGTTAAATAAGAATAATTATAAATATACCAAAACAGCTGTTGTATTTAAATAGATGGGAAAAAAACACAATAATTTGTTTTAAATGCAGTAGTCCCTCGCTACTTCGCGTTTTGTTTTTCGTGGACTCGCTCTATTGCGGTGATCGTGCGGATGAGCCGCACGATCGGCATGAAAATTTTATTCAAGCTAAATTATTTTAAATTATTTAGCGCCTGCTGCAGCTGTGTGCAGCCCACAGCTGAAGGAGAAGCTTCCTTCTACAGGAGACACGGATCTCTGCTCTGCCGTAGAGAAGTGGGCGTGGCTAAGAGCGCTGGCAGATGGCAGAGTGTAGCTGGAGGCAGAGAGCTGAAATCATGACATGCTGTGCTCTTTTAGAGCACATTATTTAGACAAGAGCTGAAAAGGACAAAAACAGTCCAAACATGAATCAGGTTCTTGTAACATTTCTAAAGCTGCATCATCTGACAGGGAATCAGGGGTAGTCTTAGGAAGGATGGTTTGAAATTTATCTCTAACTGAAATAATTGTATTTATAAAGAATCTCATGAAGTCTTCACTGCTTATAGTTTAACAGATATGGGACTAGTTGTAATACTGAACAGAAACCTAGGGTTTTATTCTCATCTATTAAAGATGAATAATGTAAAGTTCTAGCTTTACAGAGAGCTTTCTTATATGTTAGAGTTGAGTGGATTATAAAGAAACACCTGCAGGTATGACAGTTACTCTGAGCTGTTTTTGTCCTTTCCGTTGTTTAAATGTTTTAACTGTATAGGACATTTAAGTTGTAAAACAGCACAGCACATTTGATAAAACCTCTAATAAACTGGAAAACAATCAACTGTTGACCTTCTGAAGCACATGTATCAAAGTTAAGGCATGTGGGCCAAATCTGGCCCTCGGGAACATCTTGTCTGGCCCTTAATATGATATTATTATAAATGTAAAATATTTTCTGTCACCTCGCATTTTGTTTAAAAACATAGCATAGTGTATTTAGTGCAGACTTCTCATGACAAGTCAAGTTTGAAGTCCAAAAAAATGTTAGAATTTTTCTGTAATTTTGTTGTGGAAAAAGCAACAGAGAATGTCAAAGGAACCTGCAACCATGAAAAAGATGTACAGTAATTTCTGGTGTATAGGTCGCACCTGTGTATAGGTCGCATTGTCCAATTATCACCAATAGATTGGAAAAATCCCTAGATAGGTCGCATGGTCGCACCTACGTTTAGCTCTGCTGCAAATGTCTGCCACAGGAGCGCACAGCAAGGCTTTTAAGAAGATTAACACTTAAAAACAATTATTTGTTTGATAAAAATTATAGCAAATATATGTCTGAGCTGAACTTTTCCTTAATAAATGAACGTAATTGTGAAATGAGCTGGATTTAAAAATTTGTTTCACCGAAAGTGATAACAAGCCATATATAGGTCGCACTGGTGTATAGGTCGCAGGCCTTGAAAAAACCATAAAAAGGTGCGACCTATACACCGGAAAATACGGTAGGTCTAGAGCTAATGTAATTCTTGAAATTGTTCCTTTGTTTGATGTAAACCTTTAAGAAGGGTCGCGATCCTGGGATTTTTGTGTTTGTTTTGTAGTTTGAGTTGACGTTTTATTGCCTTTTTACCTGTGTTTCCTGTGTTGTATGTTTTAAAATTTTACATTATCTCTTAACGCTGCTGCAAACTCCAGCGAGAACCCAGAAGATGTGGGAAAGCGGTTTCACGTCCCAGGAGTTGTGCAACTAAAATTCTCATGAAGTTTGAAACGTCTCGTCCAGAACAAACGTTCTTGTTTTTTGCCGCCTCAAGAAAAATAATTTTTTTGTTTGTTTGTTTTTTTGCAGATTTTGGATCAACTTTTATGTAGGCTCCAATTTCACGGGAGCTGGAAAGTGTAGCTTTTTTTCTGATGTTGACTGTGGAATTTGCACTCGTTGATGTGGCTGTATTCCTTTAATCTGCTGCTGTTTCCAGGCCAGGTCACCAGCTGCTGTTGGGATTTTAGTCTTTTAACAGCACAGACTCTTCAGCGTCCAGCATGGAAACAGTGTCCTCAGAAACGGTGAATACACGAACGTTCGTTTGGACCGAGGACGAGGTCGGTTGTTGCTGTTCATCTACTCGTGCGTGCAGAGGAACCATCGCCTGCAGCCGTGGGAACGTGCACGCCTCCTCCACCCTGACACCTGACTTCAGAAGGCTGCTGTTTGTTGTCGTGTACACAAGTGGCCCAAACGAAACTGGAATTCTACGGTTTCCTTTTAAAACAGTGTTGTGTCAACAGGTCATCAGTCAGTCTTGTCTTCTGTTTATCAGTCACACCTGTTCAAAATCTGCTCATCAGCTTCAGCTGCACTCACTCACTCATCACCTGTCCCAGCTCACCTTTAGTTTTTCCTCCATTAAACTGTTCACACTTGCCTCCTGGTCTCTCTCTTGGTTCTGGACTTTTTGTAATTCTTTTGATAATTTTTTCTTCTTCTTCTTCTTCTTTCGGCTGCTCCTTTCTTCAGGGTCGCCACAGCGAAATAACTCGCACGAAGGCTCGCCGATTGTTTTCAGGCCGGATGCCTTCCTGACACAACCACTGAGCCACCACAGCCCTCTGTGTGGAGCAGAGGGCTGCCATCTAGGGAGCCCGGGGGAGCAGATGGTGGGGGTTAAAGGCCTTGCTCAAGGGCCCAGAGTGGGGCAAATAAGGTGGAAGCAGGTGTGGGTGCTTAACCTTTCCCACCCACGTGTTGATGTCAGTCCGGGGAGTCAAACTGGTGAGCTTCCGATCACAGGTCCATCTTCTCTAACCTCTGCGCCTCCTAATTCTTTTGCTACTTTGTTTTATTATAAAAACGTTTAGTTTCATTCATTCTGTGTTTGAGTCCTTGGATCTTTACTTGTCGCTACACACACACAAAAATAAGAAATGAAACTTCCCAAAGGTAAGATGATCTCCAGTCGATGCCTCCTCCATGATGATCTCACCAGAAGTTTCATGAGAACCTGAAGCTGACACGTCACCATCTTTATTGTGTTTATGAAGCATTCACACTGTTGTCATCCATTTTTCTTCCGTACATTTATCAGCATCTTTCTCGGCCCGCAGTTTTCAAGCTATTTCAACAAATAAACATTCAGCTCTTTCAGAACAATGTTATGACTTTTGGTATTGGTGCAACTTTAGCTTTTTGAAATATTTAGCCTTTTCTGCCATTTTTTTCCTCATAGAAAATGAATTGAGCTCATTATACATCCTTCATACTTTAGATCTGTTTATAACCTTTTACTGCGCCTTTCACATTTTGCTCTGCTTCAGCTTCCTTGTGCAAATTTAAAAAATATTTCCAGCTACATTCAGCTAATTTCAGCTGTATTTTCAGCCGTTTTGTGCTTCTTTCAGGTTTTTTTCTGCTAGCTAAAACATTTTTGTGCTTCTTCTAACTTTTTTCTGCTAATTTCAGCTTTTCATACGCTCCATTAAGCTTATTTCTGGTAGTCTTAGCTTTTTCTACTATTTCAGCTACTATTGAGCTGTGTTATGCTAATTTAAGCCTTTTTCAGCAAATTCCACGTTTTTTGCACTCATTTTCAAAAAAAAATTCAGTGTACTGTAATTCAGAAAAATGTTCTCTACTTCCTTCTTGAAATTTCACCTTATTTCTACTTTTTAGCTGCTTTCCAGCAGTTTTTTTGTTGATACTTAATTATTTTTTCCGCTAATTTTATACTTTTTGTGCTCATTTCTGCTTGTTTCAGCAAAAGTGTTCTTTCTGCTTTCTTTTGCTAATTTAAGCTTATTCCACCTTTTCAGTTGTTAGCATTTTTTGCTTTTTTCAAAGTTTTCTGTGGTAATTTCTGCTACTTTCAGACAAATTAACTTCTTTAATTTCATCTTGCTATGCTCCTTTCAGTTCTTTTAGCTCTTTTCAGCTTTTTCTGTTATTTCAGCTACTATTTATCTGTTTTTGTGTAAATCTTTATTTTTTTTAAATTTAGCTAATTCCACATTTTGAAGCTCTTTCCACTTCTGCCTTTTGAGTTACTTTCAGCTATTTTTTGCTACTTTCAGCTTTTTTTTAGCTAATTTTCCTCATTTTTGTGCTAATTTCTAATTTAAACATAATTCAGCAAATATGTGTTCTTTCTACTTTCTTCTGCTAATTTAGGCTTGCTCTTCCATTTCAGCTGTTTTTCAGCAAGATAATCACCACTGCATTTTCACAAAAATTGCAATTTCTCTATAGTTTTTGTTTACACTCTTGTTATCATTGTCTTCTGCTGAATAACTCATGCGGGCACACTTTGGCGAGTAATAAAATAAAAAGTTTTTTCACCTCTGATACGTTTCATGCAGCGTTAGCGTCGCCATGGCCTCTTCATGAATAAAACATTCCTTCAGCAAAGCCAAGTGAAAGTGTTACCTTGCACCCAGTCCAGGACCAGCTGTGTTTCTGCAGAAAATGCTCAAAGTTATTTCAGTTGCATTATTTTATTAGTTTTAATATTAATAACTCACATTAGAGCTTCATTAAGCAGATTTAAAGCATTAATAGCAACACTTTTTCTCTTTGTTCTTACAAAAACTTTGATGGTTGTTGTTGTTGTGGCAGCCTGCAGCTTTTCCTGATGGTCCACAGCTGTGGAATCTCCAGTGACAACACATGATCTGCAGGAGGAGCGAAGCAGGAGACGTCTGTTTGCACCGAGGTAGAGTGTCAGTGTCAACACATCCAGGAGCTGTCGCAGCGACGAAGAAGGAGGATGAGGAGTCCTCAGGACAGCTGCTGGTGAAGACGATTACTGAAGTGACTCATATCATGTATATACCGTATATAATTTTATTAAGTTGGCCAAGATTTATGGCATTCAAAATGAAAATAACTCAAAATGTTCAAAACCCATCAATAATCAGAGTCTTTTGTTGTTTTCAAATGAGTACTCATCGACTCCATCTTTGAGTCCCAGTGAGAAGAGATGAGCAGGATGCTGAGCGGTTCCACGCAGCCAGATGGTTGTGAGGGAATTAGTTGGATCATACAGGAAGTGAGTGATGGATTGCAACTTTTGTTTCAGAGGATGTAGGAGTTACTTGAGACTTCCTCAATCACTTTAGTGCACGGGTGAGTTGTTAAAGCCTTTTAGATGCTGCAAAGCAGGACAAGGAGTTTCTGGGGCTCCATTTGGGGTCAAAAGGTCATAATATGCTTTTTTATATTGTAACCATCAATCTTTAACCGTTCCAACACTTCATGGTGTAATTTGTTGATGATGAAAGGCCTTGGTGTTTTAGTTTGCTTACAACATATTTATTGGATTTTCCATGGATTGATTATGCACTCTGCAGAAGAAACTAATTTTACGGTTTAAAAAACACGCAAGAACTCAGTATTAAGTATTGATCATTGCTTTGATGTTCTTATAAAGCTGTGATGAAGTATACACAATTTATTGTATGAATAAACATCCATTCATTCATTTGACACTCAGTGAAAAACAAATAAACTATTAAAGGATGAGTAAATATGTTTCCACCACCAATAAAAGGCCATTTGAGAAATTGGGAAAACGTATTTCAGCTTTATTTACTTCATGTCTCTGCTGCAAACATGCAGAAGTTAATTTTCATTTGCAGCAGTCTTCGCCTGTTTGTTACTTTTTCTAAAACACAAAGCAGCCAAGCTCTGGGAGACGAGGCCACATGTGGGATGTTGATTTGATGAAAATGTAGCTTGAGTCAGACGAGGGGGGGGAATAAAATAAACTTCTCATCTTTTGGTTTGCATCACAGATCACTGCTGTGAGAATCTGCGCGTTGGCTGATTCCAGCTCGTTAATGAGCAGATCTGCGGTGCTGAGGCTGAAGCTCAGCTGGGATGACTCTGACGCAGTACGGGATGCATGTGCACGCCTGGAATCAGCATCCTGTCTGCCAGAGATAAGACACGTCTGCTCCGTCAGGACTTCTGCCTTCGAAATGTCTGCTCAGGTTTTACCTCTCGGCCAGCACGTTGCATCTTCCCAACACCTTATCTGCTAAAAGCCATTCCTAAAACAACAGCTTTTTGTTTCTAATCAGTTATTTAGCTCTGTACTAACAGGTTAAAGACCCTTTTAGACTTACTTTGTAAATAAGTAAATAAAAAAGTTCCTTAAACAGATAAAAGTGAACATAATACTATAAAAGGACTATTCGCAGTAAAAATAACAATAAGAAAATGTTAACTACAGTCAGCATAAACACTTGTTCAAAACATGTTAAAAAGAAATGTATAGAGCCACGTTTAGATTGAACAAGCTAACAGGCATTAAGTAAATGTTGAAATTTAAAAGCAAACTCAGCAATAAGTAGTAGTACTACGCCTTGTTAGTAGCAGTTCAAACCAGGTGTTGGCATCAGACAAGAAAACTGATTTAGTTGTAAAGTCAAGATTTGGATATGATGTTTGTAAAGGACATAATGAGCCACATTATTGAGCCGTTCACATACATATGTAACTTATCATTTTCAACAGGAATTTTTCCAGATAATATGAAAGTAGCTAAGGTCGTTCCTCTTTTTAAAAATGGTGATAAATGTGTATTCAACAATTATAGACCTATATCCTTGTTACCACAGTTTTCAAAAATTCTTGAAAAACTATTTGTGAACAGACTAGACCAATTTATAGATAAACAAAATATTCTAAGCAACAGTCAGTATGGGTTTAGATCAAAAAACTCTACATCAATGGCTCTCATGGAATTAATGGAACAAATAACTACTGCTGTCGATCAAAAACAACATTGTATCAGTATCTTTGTTGATTTAAAAAAAGCATTCGATACTATTGATCACACCATTCTCCTTGAAAAACTGAACAAATATGGTATTAGAGGACCAGCATTACAGTGGGTATCTAGCTACTTAAAAAATAGGAAACAATTTGTACAAATAAATGATGTAAGATCTGACCTCTGTAATATCACATGTGGAGTTCCCCAAGGCTCTGTACTTGGACCAAAGCTTTTTATTTTATATGTGAATGACTTGGTAAATGTGTCAGGACTCCTTAAATGTGTACTTTTCGCTGATGATACCACTTTTTTCTGTTCAGGTGAAGATATAGAACAAATGTTAGAATTGATAAAGACAGAATTTGTCAAGATACAAACTTGGTTTAAAATAAATAAATTATCATTAAATCTAGAAAAAACTAATTACATGATATTCGGTAATAAAAAGAAAACTGTTGATGTTCCACTCAAAATTGAGGATGTTGAGATTTGTAGAGTGAATGAGGTGAAGTTTTTGGGTGTTATCATTGATGACAAACTGACATGGAAACAACACATAAATTCTGTAAGAATAAAAATAGCTAGATCGATAGCAGTACTGTACAAAGTCAGAGACCTATTGAATGATAAAGCTCTGTATTTGTTGTATAACACAATCATTGTTCCACACTTAATCTATTGTATTGATGTTTGGGGGAAAGCGTGTAAAACAATCACAAAGCCTATTTTTGTATTACAGAAAAGAGCTGTAAGAATTATCACTAGAAAGCATTACCGTCATCCATCAAGTACATTATTTTATCAACTAAAATTATTGAAGTTCCATGATTTGGTAGACTATAATATTTTATCAGTTATGTATAGAGCTCAAAATAATGCATTACCTTTAAATATCCAAATGCACTTTGTTAAAAGACAAAGTTGTTATAATCTTAAGGGGACAGAGTTGTTTGTAAAACCACAATTCAGAACCAGTTTGAAGGGACGTTCTACCTCAATCCAGGGAATTAGATTATGGAATGGCTTGGAGAATGTAGTTAAAAATGCCAAGTCAATGTTTACATTTAAAAAAATGATCAAAACAAATGTGTTAAAAAAATATATGTGAAATAACGTAATGTGTATTGTATTAGTTAGAAAATTAGAAAGAGTTAGTCATTTTGTACTTAGTTCCATCCATCCATCCATCCATCCATTTTCTTCCGCTTATCCGGGGTCGGGTCGCGGGGGTAGCAGCCTAAGTAGGGAGGCCCAGACTTCCCTCTCCCCAGCCACTTGGAGCAGCTCCTCTGGGGGAATCCCAAGGCGTTCCCAGGCCAGCCGAGAAACATAGTCCCTCCAGCGTATCCTGGGTCTTCCTCTGGGTCTCCTCCCGGTGGGACATGCCCGGAACACCTCACCAGGGAGGCGTCCAGGAGGCATCCTAACCAGATGCCCGAGCCACCTCAACTGGCTCCTCTCGATGTGGAGAAGCAGCGGCTCTACTCCGAGTCCCTCCCGGATGACTGAGCTTCTCACCCTATCTCTAAGGGAGAGTCCAGCCACCCTGCGGAGAAAACTCATTTCAGCCGCTTGTATCCGAGATCTTGTTCTTTCGGTCATAACCCAAAGCTCATGACCATAGATGAGGGTGGGAACGTAGATCGATCGGTAAATTGAGAGCTTTGCCTTTTGACTCAGCTCTCTCTTCACCACGACAGACCGGTACAGCGCCCGCTTCACTGCGGACGCTGCACCTATCCGCCTATCGATCTCACGCTCCAGTTTTCCCTCATTCGTGAACAAGATCCCGAGATACTTAAACTCCTCCACTTGGGGCAGGACCTCCTCCCCGACCCGGAGAGGGCACGCTACCCTTTTCCGGCTCAAGACCATGGCCTCGGATTTGGAGGAACTGATCCTCATCCCGGCCGCATCGCATTCAGCTGCAAACCGCTCCAGTGAAAGCTGTAGATCACGAGCTGATGAAGCCAATAGGACCACATCATCTGCAAAAAACAGAGAAGCGATTCTAAGGCCACCAAAACGGATCCTCTCAACACCTTGGCTGCGCCTAGAAATTCTGTCCATAAAAGTTATAAACAGAATCGGTGACAAAGGGCAACCTTGGCGGAGTCCAACTCTCACCGGAAACGAGCCTGACTTACTGCCGGCAATGCGGACCAAGCTCTGACACCGGTCGTACAGGGACCTAACAGCCCATATCAATGGGCCTGGTACCCCATACTCCCGGAGTACCCCCCACAGAACCCCCCGAGGGACGCGGTCGAATGCCTTTTCCAAGTCCACAAAGCACATGTAAACTGGTTGGGCAAACTCCCACGCACCCTCCAGGACCCTGTTGAGGGTGTAGAGCTGGTCTAGTGTTCCACGACCAGGACGAAAACCACACTGCTCCTCCTGAATCCGAGGTTCGACTATCCGACGGACCCTCCTCTCCAGAACCCCTGAATAGACCTTACCAGGGAGGCTTAAGAGTGTGATCCCTCTATAGTTGGAACACACCCTACGGTCCCCCTTTTTGAATAGGGGAACCACCACCCCAGTCTGCCAATCCAAGGGAACTGCCCCCGATGTCCACGCGATATTGCAGAGTCGCGTAAGCCAACACAACCCCACAACATCCAGAGCCCTAAGGAACTCAGGACGAATCTCATCCACCCCCGGAGCCTTGCCACCGCGGAGCTTTTTAACCACCTCGGCGACCTCCGCACCAGAGATTGGAGAGCCCGATCCAAAGTCCCCAGGCTCCGCTTCCTCAGTGGAAGACGTGCCAGTAGGATTGAGGAGGTCTTCGAAGTATTCCGCCCACCGACTCACAACATCCCGAGTTGAGGTCAACAGCACGCCATCCCCACCATAAATGGTGTTGGTCGCGTACCGCTTTCCCCCCCTGAGACGCCGGATGGTGGACCAGAATCGCCTTGTACTTAGTTAGAAAATTAAAAAGAGTTAGTAATTTTGTACTGTTGGTTGAAGAATATTATTGTTTAACCTGACTGTTGGAAAAAGTTGGTTGAAGATTATTATTGTTTACATGGTTTGACTACTGTTGTTTAATCTGATTGTTGGAGATAAGGGGCAGATATAATAAGATTTATTCTTCTTTCTGCCACCTTTCATTTTTTTACATTTTGTACACTATCATTATGAGATTGCCTTGTATTGTTTCTTTTGTAAAAAAAATGAACAAATTTAATAAACATAAACATAAACATAAACATTTAGATGTAAAGTCAAGTATGAAAAACGACAACAAAAAATGAGCGCATTTTTCTTCACTGGTTTAAAATATGACGTTCTTAAAGAGTCGGATTTGGGTCAGTTTTGTGAGCCTGAATCAGAAAAAAACACAAGTACCCTATTTTTCGGAGTATAGGTCGCACCTTTTTATCATTTTTCATGGCCTGCGACCTATACTCAGGTGCGACCTATATATGGCTTTTTATAAAATAAGCTGATTTGTAATCATTTATTAACAAAAATTAAACTGAGACACACTCTTACAATAATGTCAGCTAACAAATATATATTTTTAGGTGTTTATCCTGCTAAAATTATTCATTTATTAAAGAAAAGTTCAGCTCAGACACATATTTGCTATAAATTTTTTATCAAACAATTAATTGTTTTTAAGTGTTAATCTTCTTAAGAGCCTTGCTGTGCACTCCTGTGGAAGAGACATTTGCAGCAGAGCTAAACACGGTCCACATTTTGACGTAGGTGCGACCTATACTCAGGTGCGACCTATATATGGATTTTTCCAATTCTTTGGCAATAATTGGATGGTGCGACCCAGAGCCATATATATAGAGAGTTCCGACACGCTTTGATCTCGCCGACAGGCGGTCAATCGTTCCAAACTATGGCTATGGAAACCTTGTGGAGCTGCGCCCTCTGGCGGCGACGGAGCGCTACTGCAGGCAGCTTCAGACTGTAACCAGAGCCATGGAACAAATCGCCCCCTCCATGACCCACGTGACTTCCGCATTCCATTCTTACAATGGAACTCTATGGAAGTGTCGCAACTCTCACTTTATATGGCTCTGGTGCGACCTATACTCGGGTGCGACCTATACTCGGGTGCGACCTATACTCCGAAAAATACGGTATGTTAAAGGGATCTCAAACTACAGGTGGTCCCCGACTTACGAGCGAGTGCCGTTCCTGCGAGATGCTCGTAAGACGAAATCTCGTATGTCGGAATACGAAACACGTGTCGCTCGTAAGTCCGGATTTTCAGTCGTAAGTCGGGAAATTTATGCTAGCGCTACTACGAACACTCGTTTTTCAACACAAAAGTACATACTAGTTCATAAACATGCTCAGAACTTTGTTTAAAAACTGTTAGCTAACACACTTTCATCTAAAAACACATACCAGTGCTGTATTTTCTGTATGTTCTGTACAACTTTACAGTTCGTTAGTCGGCTCGTAAGTCCGGAACCTCGTATGTCGATGCGCTCGTAAGTGGGGGACCACCTGTATTTATACATAAGGGCTGTTTTTTTTATTTTCTCTTCTACTAAAAGTTGTTTTTTATGACGTATGAAAACTCTTAATAAAAAAAAAAAAAACAGTAGGCCTATATATATGCAGGGAGTCCGCGACTTACGAACGAGTTCTGGACCTACGGGCCGGGCCGTTTGTAACCCGATTTTGACGTAAGTCGGGGACCACCCGAGCCTACATGTACATGTACATTACTGTACAGTTACCAAGCACTTCGCCTATCCTAACACAGTGTAGTAAATAATTATCAAAAAACACATGGATAAAAAACAATTATTCTTACTTTGAGCTGGTCAAGCCTGTCTTCGTCTTTTAGCATGTTAGCTCTTGCACGTCCGAGCTCCGCAGCTTCGTGCTGCTCCACGTGGTCCAAACTGTTTACAGGAAGGACTGTTAGCATGTTACCTCCAGACATTTGGAGCAATCATGAAGGAAAAAAGATTTAATAACTTACTTGGAGCCGTTTCTCCTTCCAGCAGGCTCCGCGTTAGCATTAGCACCTCCATAGCTGCGCACGTTAGCCCTCCGTTAGCTCGGTGTTGTCCCTCCAAAAATGCTGCGCAGCTTTCTCCGTGTTTTAGCATGTTAGTTCGATGTCCATCAAACATCTGAGGCTAAAAGGCAGACATCAGGCGAGCTAACGGCTGCAGCAGGCGTTTCCGCTGCCTGTCGGGTCCTATCTCTGGTGGAGCTAACGTTAGCACGTTAGGTGGTGGTTGTCTGGTCACATTAAGCCGTCTAATGCTTCACGCGTTCCACAGCGTCTTTCCCTTCGTACATCCATCCAACCACAAACCCCCCGTTCAGCTGGAGGTAATGTGTCTGCGCGAAGCAACCTCTGAACCAACACGGTAGGCTACGGCTGATGAGCTAACAGAAGCTAAACATGGCGGCCGAAAACTGTCCGAAACTACCGGTAACTGCGTAATTTGGCTTAAAAATAATAAATAATAATAATACAGTATTAATAATAATACTTTATTTATAAAGCCATTTAAAACAACCACAGCTGCAACAAAGTGCTGTACACATGAAATCAAGAACATTTAAACAAACAAAAACCAAAAATTTTTTCTTCATATTTTTATTAATTATGATGCGTGACGTAAGTCTGAGTTGCCGAAGGTCGAGGGCGCCGTAAGTTGCGGACTCCCTGCGTGTGTGTGTGTGTGTGTGTGTGTGTGTGTGTGTG
>JBBPBX010043576.1:14936-27858 GCA_038048925.1 Garcialebias charrua
TATATACACAGTATATATATATATATATACACAGTATATATATATATATATACACACAGTATATATATATACACAGTATATATATATATATATATATACACACACACAGTACTTCATATAAACAGTGTCTTTTAGATCGATGAGTTATTTTGATGGAAAGGCCGATGCACGATATTTAATTGTAACACGAATATCGGTCAATACCGATACCACGCCAATAATATTGTGCATCCCTAACAGAAAAAAGAGCCACACAATAACAGATTCTCATAAACTTTTTTTATTTTTATATTCTCAAGTTGGTAATAAAAAAAAGTTATTACACTCACTTTCTCCAAAAAGTAGATCCAGAAAAACAAACAAATATACAAATTAAATCATACATTCCCTCATACAAGTCTGATTGTTGCACCACAGAGTCAACAGAAATAAAATAAAAACAGCTGCACAGATTGGTTTATAAAAAGTAAACTCCATCTTAGTTGCTACAGGATTAGGGCAAATCAATGATTTGGATCTACAGTTTTTTTAAATACAATTTTTCAGCATGACATGATTTCAAGCTACAGAAGATAAATTTGCATCATATATTTTAGAGTAAAATAAGATTTTCTTTTCATCAAAGCTGTATTTTAAACAGCCAAATTACAGCTGAATGTTTGAGTCCAGCTGTCTGTCCTCAGTCATACAGTGACACACTTCATGTTTTCAACATGTTCCTGTTCTTAGGCATCAAATTAACAACAAAAATGTATTTTATAGCTTATTGAAATCTAATGAGGATCCAACATTTTAGAAACAATACAAGTTATGGTCACTGCAACCACAAAGACCATTTAAATGGCATATCCATCATTTTTCCCAAGGCCCCGCCTACACTCAGTTTGCAAAACATATATTTTGTTTTTGCCCTGAAAAATAAAATAAAAAACGATCCAGTTGAGAAGCAAAAATTACAATAAAATAAATTATATGTGCACGCTGCAGACTTAGTGGTGATAACGATGACGTCATAAGATTGTATATAATAGACCACCAACCAGAACCAGGAAGTTAAAACCAGACCAGCTTCCCTATTTGGAGCTTGAAAAAAAAAAAAACATCTGAGTGGAACTGTATTTTATTCAAACAAGTGTTGGATCTTGTTGTTTCACGTAGCTCTTATCTTGCCGTTTGTTCATAGATGAATTTTTCTGACACGCTAGCTTTAATCAGCTATTTCATGCTTGAAAGAAAGGTCATGTGATGCCAGAGATGTGTGCAGGGAAGTAGGCGGGGCTTAAAGCCCCACATCGCTTGTGCACAGACTCTGGTTCCAAAAATACAACATGGCAGCTTCTGTGCACTGGTTCCTGCTGGCTTCAATTCCAAACTAAAGAAGGTGAGATTTGGTTGACATTTACGGTATATAAAATAATAAACAAAAAACAAAGGAAGACCATTTCTCACAAAGAGACACCAAAAAACGGAGGTTTTAAAACTGGAAACTAAACATTTCAAGTTTTTTTTTTCCCCCCCCAACAAAAGTGATGTGATGATGAGGAGGAAACGAAGCAGGAAAATTTAATTTGGCAACATTTTCTTATTTGTATGGCTGGGGTCTAAAGTTACACCTGTCAGAGCTCATATGTGGGCGGGTCGCTGATCTCAAAGTGCGCTATCAGAAGTAAAAACTAAACGAGAGGAACGGTAAACACTTTGCTAACAATCTTCCAGCAGTCTGCGCCCAGTCGGAGTGCAGGTGTGACAGACGGGGCTGTGGCAGCCACTTGCAGTCAAACTGGTTCCTAACAAACACAATCACCTGGTCCTTTTCACAATGCCACTCTTGTTCTGCAGGCGTGGCTCCCACAATGCTCTACAACAGCAACGATAAGAGAAAAGAAAAAAACGTCCACGCGTTGTTTCTTTTCAGACTGCGTATCCCTCACAACTGAGGCACTTTGGTGTGAGACCCACCACAGTGTTGTGCTTGCATTAACCTTTTCCTGCTCATCTCCTCTTGCTGATCACAGTACGGGATGAAACTCTTCCCCCTTCTTTTCCCATCAGTCCCTCTGCTCGCCTCCTTCCTATGCAACGTGAGGCTCCAACAAGACCTCCCTCTGCTGCTGTCGAGTCAGCCTACGCCCTGCTGGGGTTGGAGCTCGGCTTGCCTTCGTAGCCGTACAGGAAAGTAGCGGCGATGACCAAAACGGCTCCGAGGAAGAACACGCTGTATGTGGCAACAAACACCTCTGTAAGCTCCAGAAATAAAGGTGACGAGACAAACTCTGGGAAAAGAAAAGGACTGTTCTTTTTACCTTGTAGGGACGAAGTCCTGCAGCCAGAAGTACGATATAAGTGTTGACAGGATGATGGAGAGCGATGTAGCAAAGCCTTTCAGGATGTTGTCTGCATACTTGATGACCGCTGCTATGACCAGACCACCCAGCGCCTGGAGAAACAACAAACACACGGACACAGATGGACAAAGGCACGACCTGAAGGGGCCACCAGGAAGTCTATTTCCACAAGAGCTCAGTCTGTTCCCCCAGAGGCATGAGGTTCTGATTCAGCTCTAAACAGTAAACGTTACCTGCAGGGCTACGACAGCCCAGGTGAGTGTGTTGTATCCCTGAAACATCCCCGACTCCTTCACCCTCTCCCCATCGTAGGCCAGCATCCCAAAGAGGCCGAACACCAAGCCGAACATCCCTGTTGGAGAGTTCAAACAAGAAACATTCCAGTTTAGATGCAAAGATGACGACGATAACAACAGATATAGTCTCTTGGTACAAAAAAACACAATACAAAACAGTCCCATAAATGATAACGTACAAAATATAAAAAAATGAAAGGTAGCAGAAAGAAGAAAAAAAATCTTACATCTGCCCCTTTTTTCAATCAATTCAGACAAAAATAATCTTCCAGTAACAGAACGAAATGAAATCTAATTTTCTAACTAATGCAATACACATTACGCTACTTCATATATTTTTTTAGCAATTTAGTTTTGATCATTTTCTTAAATGTAAACATTGACTTGGCATTTTTAACTACATTCTCCAAGCCATTCCATAATCTAATTCCCTGGATTGAGGTAGAACGTCCCTTCAAACTAGTTCTGAATTGTGGTTTTACAAACATCTCTGTCCCCTTAAAGGGATTGTGACATGATTTTTTTACTATTCATAAAATTGCTCAAAATATATATATTTTATCATTTAAATATGTTTGTTTTTGCAAACAAAATGATAAATCACTTTAATTTTGCTTTAAAAGTGATTTTGAACTTCAAGCCGTGTTTAATCATGGGAAATCCCATTACACACGAACGCACCATCTGTGATGTCACACCGGGCAGAGCTCTGGGCTTGTCACAGTGCGCAGGTATGAGCAGCTCGACATGAAGGAAGTCTGATACAGCATCAGACCTAAATTAGATCCTGTTGTTTCTTGTTCCATCACCCAAACAATTTTCTGCTTCCCAAAATGAAGACAAATAGCTCAAATCTTCACATAGATTGCTAAATTCGTCCAGTTTTAAATTGTCCGCTATTAAAGACACCACAGCCCTCTGCCCAGTGTGACATCACATATGGTGCGTTCGAGTGTAATCGGATTTCCCATGATTAAACACGGCTTGAAGTTCAAAATCACTTTTAAAGCAAAATTAAAGTGATTTATCATTTTGTTTGCAAAAACAAACATATTTAAATGATAAAATATATATATTTTGAGCAATTTTATGAATAGTAAAAAAATCATGTCACAATCCCTTTAAGATTATAACAACTTTGTCTTTTGACAAAATGCATTTGGATATTTAAAGGTAATGCATTATTCTGAGCCCTATACATAACTGATCAAATATTATATTCTACCAAATCATGGAACTTCAATAACTTCAGTTGATAAAATAATGTGCTTGATGGATGACAGTAAAGCTTTCTGGTTATAATTCTTACAGCTCTTTTGTGAAATACAAAAATAGGCTTTGTGATTGTTTTACACGCTTTCCCCCAAACATCAATACAATAGATTAAGTGTGGAACAATGATTGTGTTATACAACAAATACAGAGCTTTATCATTCAATAGGTCTCTGACTTTGTACAGTACTGCAATCGATTTAGCTATTTTTATTCTTACAGAATTTATGTGTTGTTTCCATGTCAGTTTGTCATCAATGATAACACCCAAAAACTTCACCTCACTCACTCTACAAATCTCAACACCCTCAATTTTGAGTGGAACATCAACAGTTTTCTTTTTATTACTGAATATCATGTAATTAGTTTTATCTAGATTTAATGATAATTTATTAAGTTTAAACCAAGTTTGTATTTTGACAAATTCTGTCTTCATCAACTCCAACATTTGTTCTATATCTTTACCTAAACAAAAAAATGTGGTATCATCAGCAAAATGTACACATTTAAGGAGTCCTGACACATTTACCAAGTCATTCACATATAAAATAAATAGCTTTGGTCCAAGTACTGAGCCTTGAGGAACTCCACATGTGATATTACAGAGGGCAGATCTTACATAATTTATCTGTACAAACGGTTTCCTATCTTTCAAGTAGCTAGATACCCACTGTAATGCTGGTCCTCTAATACCATATTTGTTCAATTTTTCAAGGAGAATATTGTGGAGTATTTGCTTTGTTATTTTTCTGGGCGCAGACCCGAGCTGTGACGTTTAACGCAGAGGAAAAAGTTCACAGAAATCACAGGAGACTGAACACGAGCTTCACACGTCCCCGGATTAAAATAAACCAGACAACAGCATTCATCTTAACAGAAATATATTTCAACACCCAGCTGTGTAACTATATGTGGGGGGAGGAAAGGGAACACACCTGGGAGCTTTATTTAGATTTACAGATAGTTCCTACATCACAACGTGCCCAACGACACACGCACTGGAACTGTGGACGGATACTGACCGAGCTGGATGTTCCGCACCCAGACACTTTGCTTGCTCTCCTTCAGGATCTTCTCAAAGTAAACGCCCGCAAAGCCGCTGGAGCAGCACGCTACCAGAACCGCCATGACCCCGACAAACTGGGAGCCTGCAGACGGGGCCTCCTTCTCTGTGCCTGAGGCAGAATCAGAGGGCCACTATGAGAGCAAGCAGAAGAACACAATGATTTTAACGTTTACCAAAACATTTATGATATTTATTAATGTGGCCACATCCCCAACAACATTTTACCTCGTGGGTTTTTGCTGCTGGAGAGAACCTTTAATCATAATAAAGAAATATTCACCCAAACGAGGAGACCTAATTTGTCTTTAAAATTGTATTACAAAATCAATCAATAATAAAAAAAATATAAAACACAAATAAGAAGTGAGATAAAACTAGTTTGAAGATGTAGTTGTCAAGTGAATACTTATGATTAAGCAATAAGGATGAATTAATTCTCTTGTCCAAAACAAAAATAGTTCTTGGGACAGAATTTATTTTGTTTTATATGCACAACAATTCAAATTAAGTTGAACTATCTGACAAACAGTTTGGAAGCTGGATGAAGAGAGATTTAATGTGACCAGGTTTATTTACTCATTTCTGTTGGACCTTGGAGCCAACAGAGGTCAGCTGAGGTCAGCAGCTTATCCACGAGGCTGAGGGTGGCAGGGGTGAATCAGGCCTGGCTTCTTTGGCGGACGATAAGCGCGTGTCAGTAAAGTAAGCCTTGCAATAGGCCTGTCACGACAACAAATGTTGCAGGGCGATTAACCGTCTCAGAAATTATTGCGATAAACGATAATATTGTTTGAAATTTGGCAATAATCAGTAATTCTTGTCAAATTCAAAAAGAAATGTTTGTTAATTTGTTTTGAGTGTAGTGTCTTTTCTGACCACTGGATGGCAGTATAGGACTGTTTGAACTGAAGGATGGATAGTGAGGGAGCGAGCAGCGTGTCTCTTTTAGACAAACTAAGGTTTAAATTCTTTAGCATAGCATTTGTCACATAAAGCGTTTAATAAATAAAATAAAAAAACAGTAAACAAGTTCTCAGCTTCTGTTTGCAGAGAAAAAACTTTTTAGATTAAGACACGGGTTTCAACCGTGGATTTTGGAGCTTCGACAAGACTGAGGTTTTTTTTCACCGAGGTAGGCCTTTTAGCTTAGCTCGTAGCTTAGCTCGTAGCTTAGCTGCTTTTAACGATCCAAAAACACGATTTTGGATGGTTAAAATAAATTTTAAATATAAAAGAGAAAGGGAGGGGTCAGTGAAGAGTGCCGGAGTTGAGCCTTTTATCGTCCAGTGTCTTCAGTGGAAAGAGAGAGACACAAAGAAACGATAAAGCCGATAAATGAAAATGAGGTTGATAATTTTCATTCATCGTGTGATTAATTGATTTATTGTTTATCATGACAGACCTACAGTGGAAAAAAACATTTTCTTTTCTTAACTACTGTATCTCCTTTTATTTGGCTTTGACAAAAACAGTTCCTTAGCAAAACATGCTTATTTTTCTCAAGAGTAATGAAGATGATAGACACAAAAACACATATGGATGTGGAAAAACCAGAAGACAGACTCAGAACATGGAAAAGTGCAACTTATGTGAGACTCATCAGCTTCAATGAATTTACCGACTGTTTGGACCTTATGATGAGTAAGAATTCAATCTGCCTCTAGAACTTTACACACACTTCTTCACGCTAAACACGGTAAACAAAGCCTTAATTTAACTAGTTTTTACACCAGTGGCAATCAGACACTTCATACTGGGAGTAGTTAGAAACACGTTGCACAATTAAACACGGTGGGACAGGGAGGGGTGTGATCTGGAAGGAGGCAGTTGGCAGACATGTTTCTTCACTCACTATGACTGAAACCATATTTCTCCTTAGGTTTATCTCGCCGACACATCTGTCATGTTTACAGCAGATCCAAACACCTAAAGTACCAACACCATCGTTTCTATAGCTTTGACAGACGGAGGCACCAGCCTTACTAACTCACTCACTGATTTACTGCACGCTGTGGACTTGTGATAACATTTCTTTACTTTTCTCTGCAGAAGAGTTATAGTAAAGCAGAAAAAAGCAGCGCCTCTGCCAACTGAACCTTGCCAGTTTCCAGAAAGATAAATGCAAAATGGGCAATCACGGTCAGAACAAGCAGTTTGGATCCCAGCTCGATGGCTTGGATCAACTAAAACGTTGCATAAACAACTCTGTGCAGAGCAGGACCTTAAGTCTCTGGTGATTTACTTTCACAGTCAGGCGACTGAATTTATTACGCTTGTATCTGAAATTCAGACACAGGCATCTTCTCTGCTGTGCTGAGGTTGTAAAAAAAAAAAAAGGCAGCACACAGAAAGTTCCCTCTGTCCTATGTGCTGCAGTAAGCTGGAAACTAGACGTTAATGCAAAAAAAGGAGGAGTGGGGGGGCAAGTGAATGCACCACAAACATGTCAGGATCATTCAAGTGTGTTTTATTTGATGGATAAAGACGCAGTTTGCTTCCACTACATCTGCACAATATCAAACTCTTCGGAGTGAAAAGCAACAGCAAAAAAATAAAAAATTGAAAATAGGGACAAGTGAAAATTTCTACTGAAAAAAAAAAAGAATGTTATATTTATATTTAGACTTGCCTCCAAAGGCAAAAGATGGACATGTTTTGCCTGTGTTTGTACCATTAGCAAAATATCTCACGAGCCACTGAATGAAATTTAATAAAGCTCAAAAAGCACTCACTGGATGTACTTCGACAAATGATTAACTTTTGAAGTCGACCCGATTCAAGATGGCCGCCAAAGCCAACTGGTTTTAGAACATGCAAAAATGTCTAATTCAGACAATTTGACAGAAATGGAGCTAAAAACCTGGTGTGGTAGCAGCTGAGCATCGGCCCCATACAATCATTCAAACAAAACATATTGTGCAACATCTCTAAAACTTTTAACTGTGAGAGTCAATACTTTCTGTTAGCAAAATGAACCACTGAAAGTAAATATTGGATGTACATCTATAACTCAACAGTTGGAGTCAACCCAGTTCAAGGTGTCTGCCACAGCTCAATGACCTTAGCCAACACAAAAAAGGCTACAAGTCAGTCCAGCTGACAAATACTGAGCTGAAGTTTGGTGTGGTAGTAGCAGAGCGTCACCCCTAAGTGCACGCCCACAAGACCACATGAAATGGTGCACAACTTTATTTATGAGGTTTGACCAAAACACTTAGAACTCCTTCCCTCTGCATCAAAAAATTATTTTAATTTTAAACTGTCGTGCGCTGCGGGTGACATGCATTCTTTCAAAGAACGCTGCGCCGTCAACTTTAAGTTTAGATGTTTTCTCCTTTGGTAACTGACGGCAACAAATCCAAACGCAAACACAGCAGTCCCTGGATTACACGTCAGAGTCACGCATTTCAAACTGCTCTTACTAGAGTCAAATTTAGATTTAAGACCTAAACTTAATTCAACTTTAATGATAAATGTTTATCATCCAGATGTTCTTCAATGAGTTTTTTAACAGTAAAAGACTTACGGTATTTAAAAACAACATTGTGGCCAAGACAGAAGAAAATCTAATTTAATGACACTTTTTCCCAATTACAAATATTTAGCAACGGCTCCATCTTTTATAATAGTATGCATTAGTAACCTAACCTTTAACCTTTACCTGTTATATTTCTCACTGACGGGTTTAGAGTTTCTTATTTTGGACTGAACCACAGAAACGCAGTGATAGACAGATCCTGAACTTTCACCTACATGACCTTTTTTTTAACCAAAGAAAACCAAGGTAAAATAAAAACAACTAAACAACTCTATTATGTGTTGTTATTTTGAAACTGACAAGTATATTAACACAAAATACCTCAGACACATCGATGTTGAAAATGGAAAAGATTGTGGGCTTCGTTGCGTTCTCACCCTGACCCCCAGAGAGCGGAGCTGTAATCCTTCCAGCTGGTAAATGTGTAAGCTCGCTCCCATCCCTGTAGTTATCTAACAGTAAAAGTAGGACTATTCTGCAATGCCTACTGGATTCAACAGCTGTTGTTGTAAGTGCTTTTCTATTAAAGCTGTCCACATTAAAGATGTTTCGTTCACTTGTTTCTTTAAGTTGAAGCAAAGTTGTTTTTTCTACAAGCAGTCACATATAAATATGCACCATACCTGAACAAGAGCCACTCCGGCCATTAAGATCAGCAGGGAGAGCCACTGGTAGACTCCCAGCCTGCGGCCCAGCATGGACACAGAGAACAGAGCTGTAGTCAGTATCTTCAGCTGGTATGTCACCTGGTGGACACAAAGTGGGAAAACTTCAACGTAGCTTGCTACAATTAAACAGGTTCAAACGATGTTGTGTTAAGCAGCTAAAGTAGCCTCGGTCGTACCTGATACGTGGCTGCGTCCAGGTTGGACAGGGCGACGTACAGCAGGTTGTTCTGCAGCGTGTAGATCCCTGAAGGGATCGCCAGCTTCAGCGTTTCCATGGGTTTGTGCAGGATTTCCTGACGCAGGACGCTGTTCAGAGCTCGCACACTGTAACCTGAACAAATGGAATAAGACCAGTTAGACACGCCAACATTTAGTTTGGCTATACTGCACTTCAGCCAGATTTAAAATGTATAGAACAGGGGCCTGCAACCTTTAAGATCAAAAGAGCCATTTCTGCCCCTTTGTTCACTAGATTAAATGTGTCCAGAGCTGCAAAACTCACTGCAGTTGTCATTATCAACTGGTGGCCCATGGCCCACTCTAAGTTTGTTAGAGGGAGGTTTTCTGGCCAGTAGGCGTTAAGTTATAAAACTAAAAACATCTAATGATTGTTAACATTTATTGATATTTTTCCATTTTGAGACAAAAGAAAAGACTGGATTCTATCCATCCATCCATTATTAGGCCCGAAGCAGCGAAGCGCTGCAAGGACCTATTGTAATTGTAGTGTTTATTATTAGGCCCGAGCAGCTAAGCGCTGCGAAGGCCTATTGTAATTGTACTGTTTATTATTTTTTTTATTATTATTTTTTTTATTTTTATTCTTCCCCCAAAAGAAGTGGCATTTTGGGGGCTTTATCATATATGAAAACTCACCAAATTTGGCAGACTCGTCAGGACTGGTGAAAAATTACATATTTTGGGGGCGTGGCAAAAATTGCCACAGAAACGGCTCAAGAGCGCCCCCTAGAAATATTCAAAATACCCTCCGCATGACCTTAGTTTGACGTAGAATCATGAAATTTGGTACACTTGTCCAACTCACCAAGATGTACAGAAAACCCTCTGGCACCAACGTTGTACAATAAACGGGAAGGCGGCCATTTTGGAACGATGACCAAATTTTCACCCCTTTTTGGCCGTTTACAGCCTCCGCATTTGAACGAACTCCTCCTATGAATTTCGCTCGATTTGGTTCAAACTTGGCCAGTTTCTTCATAAGGCACGGGGGAACAAACGATATCAAAATTGTGCGTTTTCATGAATGCTGAAGGGGCGGGGCCAGACGTCAAAGTTGGACATCTCGCCATGAAAAACGAAACGCTTACAGCTCTTACACGAAAAAAGTCTAATACATCAAACCTTCAGTTATTGACCCACATCCGGTCCCCCGCAAAACTGTATGGTCAAATCATGACATCACTTAAGCCACGCCCCCTGACAACAGGAAGTGTAAAGTTTTACGTTGAACGGTCCATATCGGACCCCTGTTACCTAATCAGCGTGGCATTGTGTCCAGTGACCGAAGACATGTTGGTGTAACAAGCATTCCAATACTGTTCGTTTTTGGTGGAGCATGTGGGCGTGGCGACGTGGCGAATTAAGACGTAACGCCATCACCATACGTTTGGTTCTAAAATCCACAGATTTGATCCGAGGATTACCAAAATCAGTATGATCGATCATTGCCCACCCCTTGAAGAGGTATTTATGCTAATTAGCAAATCGCTACAGAAACGGCTCAAGAGCGCCCCCTAGAAATATTCAAAATACCCTCCGCATTGACCTTAGTTTGACGTAGACTCATGAAATTTGGTACACTTGTCCAACTCACCAAGATGCACAGAAAACCCTCTGGCACCAATGTTGTACGATAAATGGTAAGGCGGCCATTTTGGAACGATGACCAAATTTTCACCCCTTTTTGGCCGTTTACAGCCTCTGCATTTCAACGAACTCCTCCTAGGGATTTCGCTCGATTTGATTCAAACTTGGCCAGTTTCTTTATAAGGCACGGGGGAACAAATGTTATCAAAACTGTGCGTTTTCATGCATGCTGAAGGGGCGGGGCCAGACCTCAAAGTTGGACATCTCGCCATGAAAAACGAAACGCTTACAGCTCTTACACGAAAACTGTCTAATACATCAAACCTTCAGTGATTGACCCACATCCGGTCCCCTGCAAAACTGTATGGTCAAATCATGACATCACTTAAGCCACGCCCCCTGACAACAGGAAGTGTAAAGTTTTACGTTGAACGGTCCATATCGGACCCCTGTTACCTAATCAGCGTGACATTGTATCCAGTCACCGAAGACATGTTGGTGTAACAAGCTTTCCAGCACTGTTCGTTTTGGGTGGAGCAAGTGGGCGTGGTGACATGGCGAAGTAAGACGTAACGCCGTCACAATACGTTTGGTTCTAAACTCCACAGATTTGATCTGAGGAGTACCAAAATCATTATGATCGATCATTACCCACCCCTTGAACAGGTGTTTATGCTAATTAGCAAATAGCCTCCATAGCGCCCCCTAGATTATTCAAACTGTTGTATCTCAGTGATACATCATCCGATCTGAACCAGATTTATTGTGCATCATCAGTGAGCCCTTGTGGACACATTGATATGGTGGGCTAACATTTGACTCAAGTGCGCCCCCTACATTATTTCTATAGTTATATCTCAGTGATACATCATCCGATCTGAACCAGATTTATTGTGCATCATCAGTGAGCCCTTGTGGACACATTGATATGGTGGGCTAACATTTGACTCAAGTGCGCCCCCTACATTATTTCTATAGTTATATCTCAGTGATACATCATCCGATCTGAACCAGATTTATTGTGCATCATCAGTGAGCCCTTGTGGACACATTGATATGGTGGGCTAACATTTGACTCAAGTGCGCCCCCTACATTATGTCTATAGTTATATCTCAGTGATACATCATCCGATCTGAACCAGATTTATTGTGCTTTATCAGTGAACACTTCGACACACATTGATAATGGTATGTAAAGTTTTACTCCATAGCGCCCCCTATATTATTACTACAGTTATATCTTAGTGATACATTATCCGATCTGCACGAGATTTATTGTTCATCATCAGTGAGCCCTTGTGGACACATTGATATGGTGGGCTAACATTTGACTCAAGTGCGCCCCCTACATTACTTCTATAGTTATATCTCAGTGATACATCATCCGATCTGAACCAGATTTATTGTGCATCATCAGTGAGCCCTTGTGGACACATTGATATTGTGGTTTAACATTTGACTCAAGTGCGCCCCCTACATTATTTATATGGTGATATCTCAGTGATACATCATCCGATCTGAACCAGATTTATTGTGATTCATCAGTGAACACTTCTATACACATTGATAATGTTATGTAAATTTTTACTCCATAGCGCCCCCTATATTATTACTATAGTTATATCTTAGTGATACATTATCCGATCTGCACGAGTTTTATTATGCTTTATCAGTGAACACTTCGACACACATTGATAATGTTATGTACATTTTTACTCCATAGCGCCCCCTATATTATTACTACAGTTATATCTTAGTGATACATTATCCGATCTGCACGAGATTTATTATGATTCATCAGTGAACACTTCTACACACATTGATAATGGTATGTAAATTTTTACTCCATAGCGCCCCCTGTATTATTACTATAGTTATATCTTAGTGATACATTATCCGATCTGCACGAG
>JBBPBX010043577.1:0-12249 GCA_038048925.1 Garcialebias charrua
AGCAAAGGTAGCACAGCAAGGGCTGCTGGTTGTCCCAAACGGAAGGACACACCACTGATAGACCTCAGGTTGCTGTTCCCGTTGCAGGTTTCTCCAGACGAATCTCAGTAGTGGCTGGTCATCAGGTAGGAGACGAACCTGATGGAACATCGCTCGGATATCCCCACTTATGGCCACTGCATACTGGCGAAAACGTAGTAGAACACCGATGAGCGATGGACCAAGGGTTGGGCCTGCGAGGAGCTGTTCATTAAGTGAAAGGCCATTGTGGACAAAGGAGCAATCCCATACAAGACGAGCCTTGCCGTTGTGGTGAACGAGGTGGTGAGGTATGAACCATGACTCGTTGAATGCTTTTACCTCATCTTCACTGAGCTTGACAACACATTTTTCACTGATGAGCTTTTGGATCTCTGCCTTGTATTGATTAGCTAGGATGGAGTCTTTCTGTAGTCGCCTCTCTGTGCTACGAAGCAGGGGCATGACTGCTTCAGGTGTAGGGATGGGAATTGATAAGAAATTATCAATATCGATGCCGTTATCGATGTCCTTTAACGATTCAATTCCTTATCAATTCTGTTATCAATTCTCATTTGGGTAAAAAAATTATAGTAAACCATTTGTGTTCATAAAGAATTTAATATTTCACCAAAACCAAACCAAAAATATGTAGTATGCCATTGCCTAACAAATAAAACTTCATCAACAAAAACAAAAAACAAACTAGCAATTTTTGTTTAGAAATATTAACATGTCCGCTTTTTCAGGAAGGATACGGGATCTTTCAGGACTAATGGTATCCCCAGCTGTGGAGAACACCCTCTCAGATGTGGTGGAGGATGCTTGTACACAGAGATATTTCTCAACAAAAACAAAAAACAAACTAGCAATTTTTGTTTAGAAATATTAACATGTCCGCTTTTTCAGGAAGGATACGGGATCTTTCAGGACTAATGGTATCCCCAGCTGTGGAGAACACCCTCTCAGATGGGGTGGAGGATGCTTGTACACAGAGATATTTCTCTGCAAAAGATGATAATAGTGGCAGTGTGTCCTTCTTCATCCACCACCAGAGGGTTGGGCTGTCCTTTGTTGGAATTGGTGTTAGGCTTCTGTATAGTTGGATTTCACGATCAAGTCTCTGAGCTACGGACACGGAGGGCTGCTGCTGCTGGATTGCCATAAGCTTTCTGTCCTCTTCTTCAAATACTTCTTCAAGTGCTGATATTCTTTGTTTCTTTACAGGAGGTATCTGAAATTGACAGAATGACAACTTGTAATTCACAATTTTAAATTTATCATCTTTCATTACAAAAAACAAAAACAAAACTTACATAGTTATCTTCATCATCATCATCTTCTGCCTCACTCTGTGTCTCTCCCATCTCTGCCAGCTTCAGGAAAAAAAAACCATAAACATACACCAAAAGAAATACCCCAGATTTAGTGTGTAATTCAAATACCTCTTCTGTTGTTGTTGCTGCGGCTGCCTGACTGTTTTCTGCCACAACAGCTGCCCTGACCCTGTCCCAGATGTTATTCTCATCATCGATCAACATTGATTTAAATCTGGGGTCGATAACAGTCGCTTCTTCTAGGAACCCTTGGATATAGTCATCCTGAAAATTTAAAATGGAGGAAAACAATATTTAGTGAAAAATAATATAAACTAAGTTTAGTGTAAATTATTACTAGTAATTATTTAAGAAATTTACTTTGTAACGTTTGGAAAGATCATTCCAGATGTTTTCTTTAATACTCCTGCTGAAAGCAGAGTCATCTGCCTGCACGGTGTAATGTTTTTGTAGCTTCTGGAGGATTGGAAGTATCTGGCCACAGGTTGGAGTTTTGTCACTACTCACAGCGAGTGTGGATGCGTAATGCAATCGCATCAGCTGCACAAACTCACACAAACCACTCAAGACCACACCTGAATCAGGTGTGGTCTTGAGTGGTGGTGCATCTTTAATGCGAAGAAGTGGTGTGATGTAACGGAGAGTATCTCCCACTTTGACTCTCTCTGTGCGTGTTTCGAGGATGTTGATAGCTTCTTGGTCCAGCCAGGAGTGGACTACTAGCTTCTCGTTTCGAAAAGGGAGGACATCAAGCTGCCAGAGACGTTCAACTTGTTGGTAGAGGTATTCTGGTGCTGGGGTGAAGGACGTAAGATAGCAGGAAACAGCAGTAGAATCCATACTGTCTGGACCCTGAAGTGCCCAACCAAGGCTTGTGTGGATTGCTGTTGGACTGCCCTTTGGACCGAATCTCACTGGCTCTTTTGCTGTGATCAAGTGTGTGTAGTCAGCACCAATTAATAGCAACGGCTGCACTTCACTAAAGTCAGGGATTGGAAGACCCTGTAGATGGCGGTAACGTCTCTGTAATGCAGTTGTAGGGTATGATTGTTCTGCTAAAGCTAGCTGGCCTGCTGTATAAGCAGCTTTAATGTGGTGGCGCTCCTTAGAGTTCCCTAGTGGGGCAACATAGAAGGAAACAGACTCACCAGCCAGATGGGCCACGTCTTGGCGAATAGTGCGTAGAGTGAGGGTCTCTGTTTTACCTTTAAGGCCTAGACGTTGGGCAGCTGCTGGTAGAATTATTGTCCTTTCAGCCCCATCATCCAGGATGGCATGGGTCTTCAGTGACCTCCGGCCGTGAGTTATTAGGATGGGCACCACCTTGAGATACACTTTTCCTCCTTGCTTAGAGGTGCTGAGCGTGGCTTGGTCGCGTGGTGTGATGAGGTAGACACGCGAGTCTGACTTGGCAACATCATGTAGAACTCTCAGATGAATCTCCTGACACTCACTGCATGGTTTCTTTAAAGTGCAGGCTTCAGGTTGGTGGTTGGTCCTCCCACAATTACGACAGCGCTTACCACGTTCAAGCCATCTCCTGACTTCTTCTGGTGAATGCTGTACAATAACAGAGCACTGGGATATATAGTGCTCTGTGCTCTTACAGAAGAGACATAGCTTCTTAAATCTTTGTGACTTGGGATCAGAGTGGGCTGCCTCTGCAGGAAAACTGTTATCAGCTTTGGGTTCATCAGAGCCGTGATAGACAGAAACAGATTGTGCTCGAGGCTTTGGAGCTGGAGTGTGTCTTTCTCTCCTGGAGGCAGGTGGCTCTTCAGGGCGGTGGCGCTGTGCCATTTTTGCAGAGAGTCTTTGAGCTTCTGCCTTTACTTTGAGCCAGCTGGCAAGGTCTCTGAGGTTGTAGGGGTTGAGTTGACTTGTGTTAAAACGACCTTGTGTCTGGAGGTGCTCTACAAAACTGTCTCTCAGGTACCTGGGAAGCTTACTCAACAGTCTGTCGACGTGACCAGTTGACATTGTTTCTGTACCATTTGGTCCCTCTAATGAAGTGAGCATTCCTACTAGCAGGTCAACACTGAGGGCAAAGCTCTGGAAACCTTTTGTGTCCCCAGATCTTACATCAGGGGCGTTTAGGATAGTAGCAATCTCACTCTGTGCTAGCTGATGTGGTTGTCCATATTGCCTCTGTAGTGCCTCCATAGCAACTGTGTAAGGTTGGGTATAATGTCTGCAAGACTGAGCAATCAGCTTGGCCTCCTCCAGGACTAGACGCTCCATAAGTACACGGTATTTGTAGTGCTCTGACAGCTCTGTATGGGGGTCGAGCAGGTGGTCTAGTGCCATCTTAAGGTCAGTAAATTCTCTCTCACTATCATGAACCAGCTTGGGCAGTTCAGGTACAGGAACAGGCTGCTTCGGCGGCTGGAAACTGTATGTGGACTGTGGCATGGTGTACTGTGGCAGGAAAGAACTGTAACCATGGGGAGCTGGCCCTACCATGACAGGCACTGGCTGGTAGACCGTCTGTACTGCAGGAGGTTGAAACTGGAGAACAGGTTGTGGAGATGGACCTGGCTGATAACCTGGCGGCTGCAAGATGGGCTGCGTAGTACTAAACGGTGGGGGCTGGTGCATAGGAGGTGCATTGATGACTTGTGTATGCTGATACATAGGCTGTGCAGCATTAACTTGTGTGGGCTGATACACCGGCTGTGCAGTTTGGTACACAGGCTGTGTGGTGTTACCTTGTGTGGGTTGATACACAGGCGGTGGCACTGCCATAGGGGTGTAGAGGTTCTGGCACTGAAGCATGATATTGTTTGATAGTGATGTGGGTTGCAGCACATGACGTGGTGTTGCTGGAGCCAGGGGTTGACCTGCTGGTGTTGACACAGCTGGATGTGGCTGGTATTCTGTATGGGCTGGACCTGTATAATTGGGCTGGTATTGTTGAGCATTTACAGCTGTAGTCACGGGATTCATTATTTGATAGGCTGGTTGGTATGACGTAGATATTGTGGGTTGTAACATGCTCATTGTAGTGGAGAGTGGTTGCCTGATGTCAGCTCCAAACTGTGATGCAGATGTTAATGTAACTGGAAGAGACCAGGTTGTACTGTCTGGCCGAAGACTCAACTTAAAAGATGTTGCTTGTTGGGATGCTAGAGAATGTTCACTTGAGCAGTCATCTGTGCTGGGATAACTTTGCAGGCTGCATTCACTTAGGGCAGGAGATGGGGTCCTTTCACACCCCACTCGTGAGCCAGGCTGGGTATTAGCTTGTAGTACTGTGTTGTACTGGCTTGCCTTATCGACTGCCGCCGCTGGGAAATGACACCGTGAGAGCCCGAGTGAAAGTAGCTGGCCATGCTGAATAGCAGACTTGGTCTGCAGGCTGAGTGACTGCAGCTGCTGTGCACTGGCACTTAGGTTGTCATCCTGATGAGGGGCAGCATAAGACATTAGCGACTGAGGAAGGCTAACTTGGTAGTCCTGGAGGTGAGCTGGTAGCTGTCGTGGCCGTTCTGTTAATCTTGATGTGTCCACTTTGCTGATATGAGTGAAGTAATGTGGCTCAGAAGGACCATATGTTATGGAGAGTTAGGACTGTATGTTGATTTTTAGGAGTTTAGCTGGAGCACCTCACCCACATGGACACTCCGATCAGAGAGTGAGTCCTGACACAGCAAGATGGTGTTTTTTGGGAGTTTAATTAACTATCCAGTTAGTTTACAGCATGAAGTTTTCCTTTTCTGAGCTGTAAATTCTTCCTAACTGACAGTAACTGGCATTAACTGTCCCTTTTCTCTGTCTGTCTGGTATCTGAAATAACAGAAAACGGCTAAAATGAGAACATGCTAACAAATAGCTTAGCTTACCCTTAATATTACAACAAGACAGAACCTTAAACATGAAATAAACATTTCTTTGGGCTGTCTCATATTTGCGCCAAAATCGCCACCCCATTTATATATGAAAAGAAGAAATTAGCGCTCATTAAAGTGCATTAAGCTCACCTTTGTCACAAACGCAGACAGGCATCAACGATAGAAAACATCAACGGCTATAAAACCAACGGCTTTCTCAGCTCTACAGTATTTATCCCCAAGGACCCCTTAGCTGTCTAACAAGATGCCTGACGTAAAAATACGAATTAGCTGTCTAAGGTAAAAAATACGTATTAGCTGTCTAACAATATGCCTGAACAAAAACAATGCATAGATACTGGGGAATTTATAACATTTATCAAACAAATAATTGTTTTTAAGTGTTAATCTTCTTAAAAGCCTTGCTATGCGCTCCTGTGGCAGACATTTGCAGCAGAGCTAAACGTAGGTGCGACCTATACTCCGGTGCGACCTATCTAGGGATTTTTCCAATCTATTGGTGATAATTGGACAATGCGACCTATACACAGGTGCGACCTATACACCAGAAAATACTGTAAATGTCACTTTTTTCATTATCAAGTTTTTAAAGATCGTTCCTGTCTATTTCATTATTTGTTTTCATTTACTGTATTTTATTAAAAGTTCTCAAGGTGCTTCATTTGTGAATCAGTAAAGTATTTGTCAAAAGAAATGTCAAGCTCCAGGTGCTCAGTTGGTGTCCAGATAAACATCTTGCAGCTCAAAAGTCCAAAGCAACATCATTGTTAGCTGGACCTGGAGATGTGGATTTTTAATGCTTAGACTGGACTCTGTGTTTGCCTTAAGGTAAATAAGAAAGTGTCCCACCTCTCTTAACATAACAGGACCAACCTTGTTACTGTGAAGATACTAATAAGCTTCAGAGCTTTTCAGATTGCTCATCGCTTCGCCATCTGAAGCAACTATCAACAAAGTAGCTAAGTATGTTAGTAGCTAAATATGCTAGTGTACGTTATTTTTGGCCACTTCTTCAAGTCGTCCTCCCACCCCTCAATAGCTGTAGGTAGCGGTAAAACAATATCTCCACATTTGAGTTGTGATCGTTTGTGTTCCCACATATTTTATGACCTAAAACCTCTGACGAAAACCGGTTAGCGCATTGCTAAAAGTGCCGGTTCTGACTTTCGGCGGAAGTCGTACACATAATTCGTGCAAGGCATCATGGGGGCTAGGAATAACGTGGATAGCTCAGTCTTTTCTGTACATGATGGAGATTTGGGATGTACCAATTTGGTTACCCATGATATTCCCCTCTTGGATGAAACACCTGTCAAACAACGTTACTGGCGCATACCTCCCTCTGAGTATGAGGCTGCTAAAGAACACATCCATAAATTGCTTGATACACAAGTAATCAAGGAAAGCAGCAGCCCATATGCTAGTCCCATTGTGCTAGTAAAAAAAAAGGATGGGACTTTGCGTATGTGCGTTGACTACAGGCATCTCAATGCTAAGACTAGAAAAGATGCCTTTCCCCTCCCTCGTATAGAGGAATCCCTGGATACATTGGGGGGTGCACGTTGGTTCTCAACTTTGGATTTGGTGAGCGGGTATAACCAACAGTGATGGCATAGTTACATTGAAAAAGTAACTTAGTTAAGTTACTGATTAGTCCTTGGGAAAAGTAACTTAGTTAAGTTACTGATTACTTGATTTGGAAAGTAACTAAGTTAGATTACTAAGTTACTTTATTAGTTACTTTCAGCAGCTGCTGACAAGAACTCTGTCACAATACATAAAATTTTTAAATGTAAAATAATTACTAATAAAAAATATTCAAAAAACACAATGGTCTTTCTTGACTTCATTAAACATAAATACTTGTTTTTATAAAACATAAAATTGTCTGAGTTCATTAAACATAAATACTTTTGATAAAAAAATATAAGGTAGTATTTCTTGATTTCAATATCATAAATGAAGGTTGAATGAATAAAGAAATACTTGCTTTATATAAAAAAGTGTCTTTCTTTACTTCACTAAACAAATAATATTTTTACAACAAAGACTTATAAAATGTTTATTTTGAAAATGTGTCAAGTGAACAATACGTTTGTATAGGCCAGCTGTCACTCTTTCAGGGATGAAGATGTTCACATCCTTGATAGAGAGGAACAATGGTTTGAGAGAGGAGTAAAGGAGGCCATCTTTGTGAAAAGAAACCATCCATCATTAAACAGAGGTGGAGGCCTCCGGGTTCAACTGTCTACCTCTTACAATGCTGTTATTGCTAGTGTCACTCAGCCCTCTGTGAATAGCAAACAATCAGGGTGCTAATGATCCATTGTTAGGCTGATGGTCCTCCTTGATCATGTGAGCAGCTGGTTTTGGCTGTCATCAACAAACTGGTTGATCCACTGTGAGAGGGTGCTATTTATAAGACTGAGTTGAATACAGCTCCTCAGACTGAGAAGTCTTTCTGATGAAATATGAAACGTTTCTACAATTTTTTTGTTGTTGTTTGTTTTGTTTATTGAATGTCCAGAGGACCAGACTTAGCTTTTTTAGATTTTTCTACCTGGATTATTGAGCATGCATCAGGGTCTTCATCTTAGCTGCAGGTGGATGTCCTTAGTTTTTTCATAAAGTGCTGAAGTGTTGACGCTCAGTAAAGCCTGCACATCAGACGATGCAGAGATTTAAAAACTCCTACAGTTTGTGTTATTGATCTGGACTGATTACCTGATAAAAGTTGCAGCTGCTGTTAGCGCCTTTGCTGTGTTCACGTTCGGATGATGTTGTTAAATCCGTTCAAGTAGACGTGTTGCTGCTGCAGATGCAGTCTTGTGAAACAAAGTCCATGCACAGCTTTGAATTTGCGCTCCTCTTTTAACAAGAAAGCTGAAACTCAGGTCGCATAGAGCAGACGTCACGTCACAGTCTTTTTTTTAATCACTCGTCCTCCTCAGCACTTGCTCAGCTCAGCTCCAGGACGCGCTGCTGGTGTCAGGTTTCACACTCACAGCAGGTGATGGAATGTCCGCATAAACTCGTCTTTTTTTTTAAAATCACTCCCCGAGATGCATTGAGGAAATAAAATAAATACAGTACTACTGAAAATGACAAAAAGTAACGCACAATAATTTGAGGAAAGTAACTTTAATCTGATTACTGAATTTTTAAATAGCAACGCGTTAGATTACTCGTTAATGATAAAGGTGGTCCGACAAGAGTAACGCGTTACTTTGTAACTTTGTAACGCGTTACTGACATCACTGATAACCAAGTGCCCGTAACAGAAGTAGACCGGCCTAAAACTGCATTTTGTACCCCATTTGGTCTTTTCGAATGGAATCGCATGCCTTTTGGTCTCTGTAATGCACCCAGCACCTTTCAAAGGTTGATGCAGCGACTATTTGGTGACCAGCAATGCAAAAGTCTCTTGTTGTACCTTGATGACATTGTCGTGTTTTCCTCCACTGTCCAACAACATCTGGAGAGGTTGGAAGTAGTTTTGAGCCGACTTCAAGGTGAAGGTCTTAAAGTAAAGCTAACAAAATGTGCCTTTTTCAGGCCTGAGGTGAAATATTTGGGGCATGTAATTTCTGCTAAGGGTGTTGCAACCGATCCGAGTAAAACGGAGGTTGTAGCTAACTGGTTACCCCCCACTACAGTTTCTGAGCTAAGATCCTTTCTTGGGTTTGCTAGCTATTACCGCCGTTTTGTGGAGGGCTTTGCAAAATTAGCTGCTCCTCTTCATAGGTTGGTTGCAGAGCTAGGGGGCACCAGGTCAAAGAGACAACCAGAGCAGACTGTCATTCAGGGCTGGACAGAAGAGTGCCAAAACAGTTTTGAAGAACTGAAAACCAGGTTGACAACTGCACCAGTGTTGGGTTATGCAGATTTTTCACTTCCTTTTATCTTGGAGGTGGACGCAAGTTACGGTGGGTTGGGGGCTGTACTCTCCCAAGAGCAGGAAGGTAAAGTGAGGCCAATTGCTTATGCAAGCCGTGGCTTAAGGCCTACAGAGCGCAACATGCTGAATTATAGCTCCATGAAATTGGAGTTTTTGGCGCTGAAGTGGGCCATGACCGAAAAGTTTCGAGATTACCTCTTGGGTCATAAGTGTGTTGTCTTTACCGACAACAATCCATTAAGTCATTTGGCTTCAGCCAACCTGGGAGCAACAGAGCAGCGCTGGGCTGCCCAGTTGGCATTATTTGATTTTGAAATCAAATATCGTTCTGGCAGAGCCAATGGGAATGCTGATGCATTGTCAAGGTAGCATCCCGTTGGTGTACAAAACTTGGAAATTATGGTTCCTGGTACAGTTCTTCCTGAACCCTTGAGAGAGGTTTTGCAGGGGCAGAAAAGGGAGGTTACTCAAGTGGCTGTTATGGCCTTGCCTAACCATACCATCACCGAAATTGGTGTTTTGCAGCAGACTGACCCAACCATACAAGAGTTTTTGTTTTTTTGGAAGCAGAAATGCCATCCCACTGCACGAGCGTAAACGGGTATCCCAGCAAGTTCTGGTGTTACTCCGACAGTGGGATAGGTTGGTCGAAGAGAATGGCATTTTGTACCGGCAGGTGTTCAAACCTGCTGGTGGTGAGGCAATCCTTCAATTGGTGTTGCCAACCTCTTTAAAGGAGGAAACTTTGAAAAAAGTTCACCAGGAGCATGGCCATCAAGGTGTAGAGCGAACATTAGAGCTCCTGCGCCAACGTTGCTACTGGCCAGGCATGTCTGCAGATGTGGAGCAATGGTGCCAGACCTGTGAGAGATGCCAGGTAGCAAAACAATCACAGCCACAGGCCCGTGCATTCATGGGGCATTTGTTGGCTTCACAGCCTAATGAGATTCTAGCCATTGATTTCACTTTGTTGGAACCTAGTCATAATGGATTGGAGAATGTACTGGTTATGACAGATGTGTTTAGCAAGTACACACTTGCTTTTCCTACCAGGGACCAGCGTGCGTCAACCGTAGCACAGGTCTTGGTGAAGGAGTGGTTTTTAAAGTTTGGGATACCTGTCCGAATACATTCGGATCAGGGTCGTAACTTCGAAGGTTCACTTATCCAACAGTTGTGCAAGTTGTACGGCATTGAAAAGTCACGTACCACACCATACCATACATCCGGTAACGGTCAGTGTGAACGGTTTAATCGAACCCTTCATGGCCTACTGCGAACATTGCCACCTTCTCGGAAAAGGGATTGGAGTACATGTTTACCACATGTGTTGTATGCGTATAACACTATGCCACATCAGGCAACTGGGGAATCACCATTTTTTTAAACGTTTGGGCAAGAAACTCGTCTGCCGGTTGACTTCCATTTAGGAAGAGTTCAGGAGCCTGTGGCTGGCAGTGTTCATGATTGGATCCAGGAGCATCAGGCCCGCCTGCAGGTAGCTTTTGAGGGTGCTCGTGGGAGGTTGAAGGTTGCCGCAGAGCGCCGAAAGAACAACCATGACCAGCGAGTCCACAACGTGCCCCTGAGTGTTGGTCAGCTGGTGTGGTTACGGGATTTGACCCCACGAGGGCGTCATAAGATCCATGACCTATATTGCCTAGAGAAGTACAAAGTCCTAAGGGAACCCGCTGAAGGAGGTTCAGTGTATACCATCGCACCAGTAAGTGACCTCACTAAAACTAGAAATGTTAATCGCATTTTGTTGAAGGCAGTGGTAGAGGAGGAGTCTTCAGAGGGCGCTAGGGTTCCCAGTGCATCGCTCAGTGATCACTGCCGATCTGAGGATGAGCTATTGGGTGAGGAGGATTTGTTTGTTTTGAGGAACGAAGATCCTCCAACTCCAACTAGAGTAGTGGTTGGGTGACTCACATCCCCAGTTGCAGGGTCTATCTGGCATTTCCACTCAGGAGGGATTGGAGCCTCTAGATCGTTCACCCAGTTGTTCTCTGGTCCCAAGTGAACCAGTATTACGTCGGTCAGCAAGGTCGACTGCAGGTCAGCATTCTAATAGTAATCACCTTTCCAGATCAGCAAATGAAGCTCCCCAGGCTGTAGGCTTTGCTGATCCAACAGCCAGTTCTATTTTTGCTTTTTTTAGACCTTGGAGCTGAGTCGTTGGGACGACGACACAAAAAGTGGGGGTAGAATGTGGCAGGAAGCAGGTGAAGACTCCACCTGCTGCCAGGATAATTGCTTGCTCAGCCAATAACACTAGGGGCGCTCACTATAAAAGAGCGTAGGCTGCGTAAGGGTCTTGTTTGATACGTCTGTTCAGCAATTCAAAGACGCCTGCTTACGGACGTGTCACACCGCGCTCCGTGTTACATTTGCTGCATGCTGAGTACAGGTGAGGTTGGCTTCCTGCGCATCTACCGTAGCTCCAAATGTGTAGTTATTTATTTTTATATCAGCAGATAATTGTCAGCGTATTCACAATCTCGTTGATGGCGAGTGAAGTGACTCCTCCTGCCAGCGTGTTGCTGTGAGCGTTCCCGTTGGTGCGGGAGTGAGGAAAAAGCCTGATCGGTATGTGGAAACAATCACGAGCCTTATGTTAATCAACTTGCTCTAAACTATTTTATTGTGAATTGTAGATTCATTTCCACAATCACCACTGCTGCTTTGCCGGGTTTTGAAATAACCTCAGAGACGCTGCGCGTCCTACAAACATTTGGAGCGGCGTGGACACACCCACGCCACGAGACAGAAGAGGGAGCGGAGGCTTTTGCGCAGCACCTGCTGGAGTGCTGCTGTGACCGTTCTTGGATTTTATCGTTGTTTTTAATGAGTTCTTTACCTGTATTTTATTAGTAGCTTGTGCACTTTTCTTTTTGTTTAAATTATTTATTTCCTTTTTTTATTCTTCTACAGATTGGCGAGGAAAGTGCGTGTGGCCTGGATGGTGGCGTTCCTCTTTGTGTGATTGCAGTCCCCAGCACAGACAGGTGGAGGGATTCAACAAGTGTGTGTGTGTGTGAGAGTTCACGGGTGGCTGTATTTATTTTAATTTAGGAGCCTCCCATCCAGGACCCGAGTAAACCTCGCCAACTGTGTTTTATAATTTGTAATCTTTCTTAGATCT
>JBBPBX010043578.1:0-27857 GCA_038048925.1 Garcialebias charrua
ATTTCAGCTCCGAGCTGGCTGCTCAGCTCTGGTTTATTTCTTGTCCAAAGTTTTGAGTAACACTGTTTTATAACAAAAGTAATTACTGGTAGGTACAGTACTAGGTAGTGACTTTGTTTTCTTTTTGGCCACAAACTTCCATAGTTCCACAGGAGAACAGATTGCTTGGTCTGGGCTACTTTAAAAATAATAAATAAAAATGGTGCAGTTGGTAGAGCTGTTGCCTCTCAGCGAGAAGGTCGATGGATCAAATCCCAGCCAGGGTCCTTTCTGTGTGGAGTTTGCATGTTCTCCTCATGTGTGGGTTTTCTCTGGTTTCCTCCTCCCACAGACCAAAAACATGCATGTTAGACTGATTGACAACTCTAAATTGTCCCTAGGTGTGAGTGAGTTTCTTGGTCTGCTGCCTTCATACATCTCCTACATGTCACTACGGGAGTGCAGCTACAGCGTGCACTCCCAGGACTTTATTACTTGCAATGTTCCCTCAGTGCGGACTGAACTAGGTACAGGTAAAAGCAGTGTTTTCCCCTAGATAACTTGCCATGGCAGGGCGCTCATCTTGTTTGTGATTTTTTTTTCTGGGAGATTGGGGGGGGGGATTGACAGACACATCTGAGCTGTGCATGCAGTTTGCAGAGTTTTCAAGCCAAGGGGGTTCAGCGAGAGGGAAGAGGCAGTGTGAGCGCTGCCTTTAGCGTTTTAGCTAGTGTGCCTGTATTGAACACAGCTAGCTTAGCGCTACCTGAGTGCCGACACTGTGTGTGGGGGTGGGGAGGGGTGCACGCAGTTTAGTTTGGTAGGAGAGGTGCTTTGTTCTGTTGAAAGGTAGGGGCACCCTGCTTGTATAACGGTAAGGGAAACACTGGTTGTTTGTCTCTATGTGTCCCTGTGATGGACTGGAGACCTGTCCAGGGTGTCTCCCGCCTCTTGCACAGTGACTGCTGGATATGGGCACCAGTGACCCCCCGATGGATGGATGGATGGATGGATGGATGGATGGATGGATGGATAGAAAACATTTGGATTAAAATAGGCTAAAATCCTTTCTTGTTGTTGTTGTGTTCACAAAACTAGACTGAATCTTAAAGAATCCAAAAAGCAAATGTATAACCTTTTTTTTTTTTTTTTTTTTTACACACATATCTAAGTTAACAAATATATTGTCAGTTTGTCTTGTCTTCCTGAAGAGTATTGGGGAGACAACTTTATCAAACATGTTAACTATACTACAAATAGAAAAAGGCTGACAAAAAGTCCTTCTGATTAGTGGTTTTAAAAAAAAGTCCAATTCTCTGTGTTTCACTTTAGATTAGATTGCTTTCAATGTCTTGATTTGGCCCTCTGGAAATAAATGTTGCCCACTCTTGCTTTACTGTTCTCCTACCATTATTCGGGGGGGGTGCAATGAATTTCATATGAAATGATTCATGAATTAATATCTGTATGCGTTTGCTCATTCCCAGTTTACTGCGGCTGAGACACCAAAGCCGATACATTAGCCGTGTTTCCATCAAGGTTTCTAGATGCGCATTTTGAAGTATTGCAGCAGAAAAGCTTAATGGAAATGGCAAAATGCGAATTTACTTCCTCAAATTCGCCAAAAAGTTTATACGCTCGCTTGAGGTGGTTTTTGGGATCTTCGAAAATGAGCAGATGCGCAAAACGACAGATGGAAACAGATTTGCCGACTCAGTTCTGCCGTAGCGAACATTCACGTCACGTGACTGATCAGCTGTTTCCGCTCCGGACAACATGTAACATCGCTAAAACTAGTTGGCATGACAGAATAAATACAACTTGCCCGATAGCAACACATACCTGAAATATTCTCTCCATTTTGACGAGATGTGTGGCCGGGTTCTGTTTTCAACCGCTACTTCCTGTTTACTGTAGACATGCGTAACGCTGACGTCTGACGTAATGACGCTGACGTCTGACGTAATGACGCTGACGTCTGACGTAATGACGCTGACGTCTGACGTAATGACGCTGACGTCTGACGTAATGACGCTGACGTCTGACGTAATGACGCTGACGTCTGACGTAATGACGCTGTGCGTGGCCCGGTAGATGCGCTTCAAGCCAGTAGATGGAAACACTTCTGCTTCGCATTAATTTGTATTTACATATTTGCGAGATTTCAAAAATTAGCTCAAAATTCGAAATGAAAATGGATGGAAACACGGTTATTGTCACCTTTTAACCCCTGTGCCCCAAACCTTAGGACAGTATAGTTGGGTTATGAACTAAAAACATTCTATCTTTCATCATCAGTCCAACTACCAGCAAGGGGTGAAACATTTGTGCATGTGACTTAAACCATACATTCATCAATTATCTTTACCAGCTTCTTCTTTTTCGGGTCATGGGGATCACTGGTGTCCATATCCAGGAGTCACTGTGCGAGAGGCTGGGGACACCCTGGACAGGTCTCAGTCCAAAACAGGGACACATAAAGACAAACAACCATTCACTCTCTCTCTCAAACCTAGGAATAATTTAGAGTTATCAATCAGTCCAACATGCATGTTTTTTGGTCTGTGGGAGGAAAACTGGAGTACCCAGAAAAAACCCACACATGCAGGGAGAGAACATGCAAACTCCACCCAGAAAGGTTCTGGACTGGAATTTGAATCGGCGACCTTCTAGCTGAGAGGCGGCAGCTCTACCAACTGCACCACCATGCATTTGTCCAAGACGTTGAATTTAAACTTCCTTAAGTTTCATTGATAAAATTCTGGTTTCCACCGGGTTATTTAAAAGTTGTTTTCTTTTCAATTGATGATATTGAATGCCGGACGGAGACATATGTTGCTCACGTCTGTTGTAAAAGATGCTCACAGAATGTAGAGCCCTATAATGTGTCATAATGAATGTTCCTTTAGATACCCTGATGCATGCTCAATAATCCATGTAGAAAAATCTAAAAAAGCCAAGTCTGGTCCTCTGGACATTCAAAAAACAAAACAAAGCAAAAAAAACTGTAGAAACGTTTCGTCTTTCGTCCGAAAGACTTCCTCAGTCTGAGAAGCTGTATTCAGCTCAGTCTTATAAATAGCACCCTCTCACAGTGGATTTTTTTTGCTTTGTTTTGTTTTCTCGGCTGGCCTGGGAACGCCTTGGGATTCCCCCAGAGGAGCTGCTCCATGTGGCTGGGGAGAGGGAAGTCTGGGCCTCCCTACTTAGGCTGCTACCCCCGCGACCCGACCCCGGATAAGCGGAAGAAAATGGATGGATGGATGGATGTTTTGTTTTGTTTTTTGAATGTCCAGAGGACCAGACTTAGCTTTTTTAGAGGTTCCTTTAGATAGTTTATTTAATATAACTGACTATGATAAAGCTTCAAAGCTAAATGATTAACCCAAAAAGGCGTTCAATACAAGATCAACTGGACTTTATTTGTTGCAGACAAATGCAACAAATAAAGTCCAGTTGATCTTGTATTTCTGCAACAAATAAAGTCCAGTTGATCTTGTATTGAACGCCTTTTTGATTTTATCATGTCCTGGACGACTGAGAATCTTCACCAGCATAAATGATTAACAAATTAAAATCTCACATTTGCCATTATTCCCTACATCACATCATTGCCACTGGGCCTGTCACGATAAATTTTGCTGGACGATTAATTATCTCGGAAATTATTGTGATAAACAATAGAAATATTGGTTAATTTTTTGGGTGTAGTACCAATTTTGACCACCGGATGGCAGTATAAGACTGAACAGAAGGATGGATAATGAGGGAGTGAACAGCGGCTGTGTCTCAATTCAGGGGCTGGGTCCTCATGAGTGCGCATTTGTCGGCCGCATACGTCATTGCCCCGCGCGGAGGACTGTCCCAATTCGAAGACTCCTCCTCATGCGGCCGAGGAATGCGGCCTACTTCCTGCCGAAATCGAAGGATGCATCCGTGGAACCTTCAAGACGGAGGCTATCCCAGAATTCATAGCGCCAGCAGAGATTTCGCGGGGGGGGGGACTTTCTGCGTGCAGGGTCGGGGCTGCTGCGTGTTGTTGAGTCATCAGCTCGTTCTGACAACAACCTCAGCGCGAATATTCATTCAACCTTTATTTAGTCATCTCAAACAACCTCAGCTCGAATATATCTCATTAAAATTTTACTACAGAAATGACTAAAAAAAATGTGTTAGCTGAATATACAGTATATTAGTGTTTCTGAGTTTACTGTTTTTGAAGAATTGATTACAAATCAGATTATTTTACACGTGCGTAGCAAGGATTTTCTGAGGGGCAATCTTTTAAAACCCAGAGTGGACCTACGAAATGCAAGTTGTCCAGTAGCTCAATTGGTTAATCAACCTGCGGTTGGCGCAGAGATACTTTTCTCGAAGCTGGTTCGAATCTCACTCGGTACGGTTAAAACTTATTTTACGTTTGTCTTTTATTGGATAAAAAAAAAGAAGGAGTTTCACAAACTCCTTCCTTTTAATCTCAGTCCTCATTTTTTTATCCAATAAAAGACAAACGTAAAATAAGTTTTAACCGTACCGAGTGAGATTCGAACCAGCTTCGAGAAAAGTATCTCTGCGCCAACCGCAGGTTGATTAACCAATTGAGCTACTGGACAACTTGCTTTTCGTAGGTCCACTCTGGGTTTTAACAGATCGCCCCTTATAAGCTGATTTGTAATCAGTTCTTAACAAACAGTAAACTCAGAAACACTAATATATATACATGTATTCAGCTAACTAATATATTTTAGCGGCGTCCCTTCTCTTTCCACACACACCAAGCGGCACACAAGAACTTCCCACCCACTTCAAGAGAACGCCCCACCCACTTCAAGGCCGGCAAACCTGAAGGCTAGACCGTCCCATTTCAGCAGTTTCGCTCAGCCCACCCGGTCTTGTGAGTGCGTGGCCTACTCGGCCCAGCTAGGCTGGGTCCTCATGAGGACGCAGCCCCTGAATTGAGACGCAGCCAGCGTGTCTCTTTAAGAAAAATGGGAGGGAGGCCCCTTGACGTAACATGGGCTGTCTCTCCTTCCTTTTTTCGGTTCTCAAAATGGCGGACGCTCTGTGTGGTTTGAGGTCTTTAGTATAGCATTTTTCACACAAAACTTTTAATAAACAATCAGTAAACAAGTTCTCAGCTTCTTTTTACAGAGAATAACTTTTTACATGAAGTCACGGGTTCAAACCGTGAATTTTGACGCTTCGACAAGACTAAGTTTTTTTCCCCAAGGTTGGCCTGTGAGCTTAGCTTTTCAGCGAAACTGCTTTAAACAATCTAAAAATGCGATTTTGGATGGTTAAAAAGATTTTCAAGAGAAAAGAAAAAGAGAGGGGTCAGTGAAAAGCACCGAAGTTGAACCTTTTGTCATCCAGTGTCTACAGTAGAAAGCGAGACACGAAGAAATGATAAAGCCGATAAATGAAAATGACGTTGATAATTTTCATTTATCATGCGATTAATTGATTTATTATCGTGACAGGCCTAATTGCCACACTTATCACATTAACTAGTACCAATACAGGTATACAACTTTGATACAATTGTTTCAACAAAAACGCATGGTGTTTATCTTGCTCTGTATCCTATTTATTACGCTCAATTATCTGAAAAAAAAGAAAAAAGAAACATCTGTCATCATCCCAGTAGCTTTAAGAAGGATCTGATGATTAAGGAACAGTTCTACACATACATGCAAACTCCACACAAGCAGCCGACTAGCATTTAAACTCAAACACAAGGGGCGAAAAAGAATGGCTTATGCTAAAGTTTTAATACACTGTCGTCAGTTGCTCTTATCTCAAAGACTAAATCTGTGCTCGTCCACTTACATCCCAAACAAACGGGACAGTTGAGCTTTTAGTGTAAACATAGTAAAAAGTGGGCTAAGTGGTACGGACAAAGGGTTAAAAAAATAGAACTGGATACATCAATTCAGATTGAATATGAACATAAAGAAGCAGTTTTTACTATTAATAAGTACAGGTAGTTCTCGACTTACGACGCCCCCGACTTACGACGTTTCGGACTTACGAACACATCTCATTAAAAATAATAATAATAATGTTTTTTTTTATAATAAATAAATAAATGTACAGTACTGTACGGTTACCAAGCACTTAGCCTATCCTAACACAGTTAAGGAGTGAGTTGAATTGTCTCCCTCCTCCCTAACAGGCTCCATTCACATAAAGGGAGCTAGCTCCCTTTATGTGAATGAACTTACTCCATCTTTAAAAACTATGTTAGGATAGGCTAAATGCTTGGTAACTGTACAGTACTGTACTTTTTTTATTTTTATTTTACTTTTTTTTGTATGGGATCCGACTTACGAATTTTCGACTTACGAACGACCCGTAGGTACGGAACTCGTTCGTAAGTCGCGGACTACCTGTACATGTAAAAAATGGGAAAACAGTTAATAAGAATGTGTGTTTGTTTTGTAAAAGTGAGATATGGCCAGTCTTCCTAACCAAACCAGTTAAAGCAAATAAAATGTTAACACTTAACAACTAATGATCTACTTTTCTTTACTTTGCAGCCTTTAAACAATTTCCAATTTCAACTTGAAGATTTTAAAGTAGTAAAAATACTGTAGTTAAAGGATCTCTGTGCGTTCTATGTATTACCCAACGTTTGTGGGGAAAATCAATCTGCTGACTCAACCGCAAACGATTATCATGAAGAGCGTGTGGAGCTCGACTACAAGACACGAACCGTCCAGTAAACAGCTGCACTGTGCCACAGCTGCCAGGGACGCTTCACACAAGTTTGCATCCAGGAATAACTAAAATATAGTTAAGTGTTTAAAACAAAAAAGAGGACATGACATTATTAGTAATTATTCAACACATGAAGTCTTTTTTTTATCTCTAGTTTCAGCGATTGATTGAAGCAAAGCACTAAAATCTCAGAGATAAGGTAATCCTGAATCCACAGTCAGCTCAGAAAACAACTGCGTGTGGAGGGAGTTGGAAAAACCCTTTTATCCCCACATCAAAAAAACAGGATCCTCGACTCTCTGCTCTTTGCGTTTGATGGAATTCAAGTTATGCCCCCTGGCTTCGACCCAAGCGGCCCTGCGATGCATTTTCTTCCACGTTACTGTTTAATCAGCATCTTCTGCCGGGCATTACTTTCAACCTGGCTCTTGTTTATGAGACCTTCAGGGATAACGACTTCACGCCTCAATCCATCATTCGGACAGATGCTCCTAGTTATCAAAAGGTTTTCTTTCTGTCATGGGTATTTTCTTCACCTGGACTTCAGATCAAGCAGACGGATTGACCATCATATCATTTAAAAAAGGGTTATTTTTGTCTTAGCACACCTCATCAGCTTCCATTCTAATTCTTAGAACTGGTTAACTGCATTATGACTCACTTGTGGATACTGCTTGAGGCAAAGTTTTGGCCCGCGTTTGACAGATTTCTCCAAGTGACGACAGAGCGTTTGACGTAAAATGGCACCTCAAGAAAGAAGAACTTGCACCGTCAGTCTGAGGAACTGACACTATATTCTGGCGCTTATCTTTGATACTGAAATGTGTTTTTGTACAGCCAAAGTTACTCCCAAACAGCTTTGCTTTGACATTTGCTGTTAAAAGCTCTGGTTTCTAGAAAATCTGCAGGACCAGATGAACTTCCACCTCATTTCTTAAGACTAGCCGTACAAATCATCTCAGCACCGGTGACTCACATCTTTAACCTGTCTGTGCATAAGCTGTTCCAAACGCCTGGAAAACAGTTTTTGTTCTACCTTTACCGAAAGGAGGTGACCCCACCTCACTGAACAACTATCAACCAATCTCTAAACCCTGTATTCTTGCTAAGGTTCTAGAAAAACTGAGACTCTCTAATCAAAAAGTATTTGGACTCATGTAACATCTTATCTCTCCATAAATCAGGTTTCAGGAATCAAGACAACACAACGACTGCTTCACTGAAGGTTTTTTAATGATGTTGTTGAAGCATTGGATGCTAAGGATTATTGTGCTGCACTTGTCTTAGACCTGTCTAAAGCTTTTGACACTGTGGATTAGGAATGTGCGGTATATACAGTACACGGTAGAAACGACCGACATTTAGCCTATGACAGAGATCTGTCTTCTACCGGCTAACTGCTAGCCTGGCCCTCGCCATTCCTACGCAGCTCCGCTCAATTCTCATTTCCCTTCACTGCTGGGTCTGGCATTTCTCCCATCCACAAGGATGTCTCCGGTAGGTTTTGACCGGACCAATCAGAGAACAGAAGGCGGAGTTTTGAACGACGTCGACTGACGTCGTCATTCAAAATGGCTGCCGCCACGAAGGAATTTTCAATAAAACAAGGTAAAAAACTATTATTTCTCTGCTGAGAAAAAATAGATTTCATAGCTGACGTTATATCAGAAGTGTTCCTGAGCAATCAGAGAGCAGAAGGCGGAGTTTTGAACGATGTCGACTGACGTCGTCATTCAAAATGGCTGCCGCCACGAACGAATTTTCATCAAAACAAGGTAAAAAACTATTATTTCTCTGCTGAGAAAAAATATAGTTCATAGCTGACGTTATATCAGAAGTGTTCCTGAGCTTAACAGTTCCTAAATCAATTCACGAAATGGTCAAATCTGCTGGATATTAAATAGTTTCGGTTTGATATTTTCCAAACAGCCTCGGGTGCGCTACGAAAATAAATGATAAAAAATCGAATTTTATCTCAAATGTTTCATCTAGGCCAACAGTCAGTAAATTAAAGACATATAATTACACACTGGTGGCAGAAAAAATATCCACCGAGTGGTTTCTGAGCAATTTATCTGATAGCCTGGACCTCGTCAGGCTAAACTAACAAAACTCTGCCTCCTGTTCTCTGATTGGTCCATTCAAAAATCTCCAGGAGAAATCGTTGTCTATGGCAGAGATGCCAGACCCTAGTCCAAAGCGAAGTGAAGGACATGGGTCTGGTATCAACCAGGCTAGCTAACTGCAGTAACGTTGTGTTTGATGTAAAATCCAAGTTGTCAGATTTAATAGTTACTTTTTTTTAAACTGTGCGTAAGTGGTGTTAAAGTATTTTCTTTGAGAGCCAAGTAGCAAAGCTACAAGCTAACCACATCCGGCTTGCCGTACTCATATTCGGACGCAAGCGCAACATGCTGTGTTCCGTCGAAAAAAAAAAAAAATTTTGACGAAAGTTCATTGGTCAGCTTTAGAGAGTCCATTTGTGCTAAATAAAAAGGGTTAAAGTCAAAAGTCAAAAGTCAAAGTCAACTTTATTGTCAGAACTGCAATATGTACAGGACATACACAGGATTGAAATTGCGTTTCTCTCAGTCCCTCGGTGCAACAGTAACCATTTAAACACTAAAACACTGAAACATTTAATAAACATAAGCATAAAATAGTAAAAATGTAACACTGTCCTGAGTTTTTGCATAGTAGTATAGAAGTATGAAAATTTACACCAACACTAAAACTAAAACTCAAACTAAAACATTAAACATTTAATGAACATAAGCATAGAATGAAATAATAAAAGTGTAATACTGTCCTGAGTTTTTGCATAGTAGTATAAAAAAAAGTATAAAAAGTATATCTATAAAATAAACTGAAGGTTCTAGCATTGACATTTGCAAAGAGTGGCAAAGCAGCATATGAGTTAATGTACACAGTACAGTATATGTATGAGGTAGTAGTTGATGTTTGTATAGAGGCATACTCTCTGATCTGTGAAAATAACTGCGTTGTGCGATTTTACGGCGAGACCCTCTGGTAAAAGCCACAGAGGAAACTGGTCGCCATTTTGTGTCAGCTCTCCTTAAAGTAGAAGGAGACACCCACTAGAGGTTTGGAGGGTGAAGTGTTTTCAGTGTTCACTTGCTGCTCTGTTGCTGTTCATTTATTAAGTGAGAATACTGGAAACTGTTAAGAGTTGACAACATATAATTTAGTTTAAAACATATGGCTAAAACTACATTTGATATCTTTTGCACTGCTTTGCACTACAAGAAAGAAGCCTAATACTTGATTTATTTATTATTTTTAAACTCTCTGGACCTAGTAGTGAAATTTTCTTAATTGAGATTATTTTGTGGTAGAGCAGTTTTCAAAATAATAATAATAATAATGTCACATTTTTGTCATCTGTGTATGTTTCCATACAAGACGAAATTTGACTCTGCATTTAACCCAATCACCACCAGGTGGGGCAGTGGGCAGCTATAGAAAGCGCGCCAGGGAGCAGTTGGGATGAGATGTAATAATAATAATAATAAATTCAATTTATACCGCACTTTTCATTAATAAAAATCTCAAAGTGCTGCTCAAACACACCACAAGTTATGCCGTGACAGGGGTTCGAACCTGGGTCCTTCGGGTCCCAAGTCGGTTCCCCTGCCACTACACCATAAATGATGGCAAAAGGACACCCTTTGCATTTTTTCATTCCTATTGCAAGTTTTATACCAAAAACATATTGTGATATGAATTTTAGGTCATATTGCACATCCCTACTGTTGATCATAACATCTTACTGTATTCATTCATTCATTCAACCTTTATTTATACAGGCTAGCCTCGTTGAGTCACGGGGACTCATTTACAAGAGGGACCTGTCTCACTCACACCAAACAACCATCCACTCTCACACTCACACCTAGGGTCAATTTAGAGTCACCAATCAGCCTAACAAGCATGTTTTTTGGTCTGTGGGAGGAAACCGGAGTACCCGGAGGAAACCCACGCATGCACGGGGAGAACATGCAAACTCCACCCAGAAAGGCCCCGGACCGGGATTTGAACCGGCAACCTTCTCGCTGAGAGGCAGCAGCTCTACCAGTTGTGCCACCGTGCTGCCCAAATGTCATAAGCTCTCAGAAATTGGTTTCTCAGATCACACTATTGGTTGGTTCACTAACGATCTCTCAGATTGGAGGCAATGTGTTCAACATAATGGTACTTCTTCCAGTTATTAACAATGGTGTACCACAAGGCTCAATCTTAGGACCCACCCTCTTTACAGTCTACATAATGTAGGTCAGATCATTCCTGATGCATCCTTACATTTCTAAGCCAGTTATACAATTATTTATTGTTGAGCTAAATCCGTTTCTAAGGTTTTCCAAATTCTAGAGTCTCTATTCAACATCATTCAGTCAGACTGCCTAAAATTGGTGCTAAATGCTAATAAAATCACTGTGACTTAATCGCTGAGACTAGTGACTCAATGAGACTAACCTGTATAAATAAAAGTTGAATGAAAAAGATACCCTTAGATGCTTTTGCACCCGTTTAATCCACCAAACCATGACCCGACTAAAGCAAGAGGAATAAAAAACAACACTCTTTTTCAAACAACTCCCTCCTCCCCGTCTCCCCACTTCCCTCCTTCCACCAACGCAACAGGATATTGCTCAGTGACACAACAGGGTTATGGCTGCAAGGAGACATGTAGAGGCAGGCTGGGGGACAAAGCTTCAGAGAAGAATTAAAAAACAAGAAGCAGGGGGGAGGCAGGAGAGCGATACGATCTCCCAGCGCACAGAGACGAATTGTGTTCGCTCCGGCCTGCCTCATATACAAACAGCATATTAACATAACTCCTCTTTTTTTACACTACGGGAGATGCATTTTCATCTGGAGGGTGGGGGGAAAACACAGACATGAGAGACAAAGACAAGTAAGGAGAGAAGACATGTGTGAACCGATCAAACAAGTGAGATTGATAGATACAAAAGAGACAGAGATGAAATTGTTCAGGAGTCTTGGGAGAAAGGTACTCTTTGGATGTGCCACATAAGGTTCCTGTGCTATAAACAAACCTTGGATCAAGGAAGTGAACTTAAAGCTGTGTTCCTACAAAACTACAACTTTCACCGAGTCAGTCATCGTCAGTTAAAGACCGTGTAAAGTGAATGTCAACATTTTCTTAAATAAACATTATAAATGTGATAATTGTAATCTTGTAAATGAGTAAAAAGTCTCAAAATTGTAGCTCAATTAATTTTGGAGTTATAGAGCAAACTGTGTATAAACATATTTCTGGTTCAGGATTTTTTAGGCGTGTTTTAAACGTGACCGCGTTTCGTCACGCGGTCCTCATTAGTAGAGCCCCCACCCCCTGCAGCTCCGGCCGTATAAATTCGCCTCGGTGGAGCCGTTCACTCGCGAATCGCAGACAGCATCAGATAGCAATAGCATAGATATTTTGTTCATTGTTAGCTAGCTAATCAATTATGCCTCGTTCGTGCATCTTCCCTGGATGTCGCAATGGTCAGGGCACCCGTACAAATCATAACATGTTTTTATACTGCGTCGTTTTATGCTGAGTATCTGTAATGCCTGGTTGGGACAATGGTTAGAGCGCTTGCCTTCCGTCCCAAAGCCCACGGGTTCAAATCCCGCATGGTGCAACTCTTTTTTTTTTTTTTTTTTAAATTCATTCCAGATTAAAAACACACAAGAAAACTATTTACAAAAACAGCGTAACTCTTGGAAAAAGTAGCTGCTGTTACAGACAGAACTCGGATAAAAACAGAGCAGGTTTACTGGCTCTGCTGTCTGCCTCAGTGCCTCTCCACTGTGGGACACGAGCAGGACCAGCGCAGCTGCCTGAAACCACGCCCACGCACTGACACGCCCCTAGCGTTCCAGACCAAGAGAAAATAAGGTTTTTTCATGATTTTTGAGACTTAATTTTATAAGGTAAACAATGTTTTTAATCAGTCAGATTTAAATGGGTGATTAATAACACATATTTATGCCATGTGACAAACTAAAAACACACATTTAATTTCACTTTACACGGTCTTTAAATAAAAAGGCTGCAAATGCAATCCTTCCCAGTCATATGAATATTGGGCTGCATCACAGGAATGTTAATAACAGAGAGGAAGCTGGTGTAAAACGCACAACTCTGTGTTTAGGTTAAAAGCAGAGCTACAGCTAACAACGGTACTTCTAGCATGCATGAGCCCAGTACCGTACTTTGACGCCGGGCCCGCTGCCTCTGCATGGCATCAGGGTTCAAAGTATGAGCGTTCCAACGGTGCTGAAATGGAACGCTTCCTAAGAAATTGCTGACCTCTGCTTGCTAAGCAAGACATTCTGTTCTATCAGCAACACATATGGTTTTTCTACCCTCTGTGACCTCAGATCACCTTATTTAACAAACAAGACGCGTGACCTGGTTCCAAACAGAAGCTTTATCACACCATAAAAAGTCTCTGTCGTGATCACGTTTCTAGAGAAAGATGATTTAAGGTTTTACTTTATAACTGGCATAATAAACAATAAGATTTCTTTAGCAGCATTTTCACACTTACCGTCATGGGTTTGGTTATAGTGTTTTATGAATCAGGACATAACAAAAAGGAGCTGGTCTTCAACAAGATACTCCAATCCAACCCCAAACGTACAAAAACACATGACGGATTTCAACATGACATTGTTTACTAATCAAAATTGTAGCTAAAATGGAAATGTTGAGTTTAAAGTCAAGTCCACCCCATAATTCAGGACTTTGTAGAGGCAGCAATAATTTTCTGTTTGACTTCAACAGTCTCCCACATGGTTGTTGAGGAACTGTGACCCACTCTTCTGTACAGGTCTTCAGTTCACTGAGGTTAGAAAACATTCATTTCTGAACAGCTCTCAGATTTCCACCCAAACCATCAGCCCTCCACCACTGTGCTTGACAGTTGGTATGGGGTGTTGGCATTGAAAATGTGTTTTTGCGGTTTTTCTACAAACATACATGATCCGACATCTCCCCTTTGGTCTCATCTGTACAATGAACATTGTTTCAGAAGTCTTTCAGAAGTCTTGCAGTTCATTCAGATTCAGCCCTGTAAACTCAAAGCCATGATGTCCTGTTAAGGCAGTGGTGAGACCAGAGACATGGACAAAAAGACACGAGACAGAACTGGAAGTGGTGGAAATGAAGATGTAGAGGTTCTCCTTATGAGTGACAAGAGTTATGTTTACGTTCGCAAAATTCTTTGACCGGACTGAAATGTATTCGGATGAAATAATCTGAATGTATTGTTTACATGGGCACAATCCGTTCACGACGAGTGTTTACATAGAGCGGGCTTTTTTCTGAACAGAAGTACCGTATTTTTCGGACTATAGGTTGCGGCTTTTTATCATTTTTTCATGGCCTGCGACTAGGGGTGGACGATATATCGAATATACTCGATGTATTGCGATATTTTAAATGTACGATGGTTAAAAGGGCTATATCGTCTATATCGAGGATCCTCCTGCTGTCGCGCGGGCTCCCACTCGCCCCCCTCCTTCCTGCAGGCTGCAGGAGGACGGAGCCGCGGAGACTTTCAACACAAGTGAACACGGCAGATATGAAGAGCGCTGCCAGCTGCTGAGGGGGAAAAACAATGTTCTTTCTGAGGGCATAAAAAATATTTTTGTAGACGATGCTGAAAATAATCCCGACGAAAGGTCGGAACTACGAATCTTTTTCACCATTTAAACAGCGGCGTGGAGCATGAACGGCAGAACCAAGTGTTTTTCCAGCCTGCTGCTTCCTTAAAACAAACCACGGGTCTGAGCTCATTTAGTCGTGCGTGCACCGCAGAGAGAGGTGGAGACATTAATAAATCAGCAGTTTATCATTTCGCTAAAGATACGGTCCTTAGTGACTAACAAGATGGCTAACGCTTTAGCAGTCGTCTTCCACAGCTGAGACTGACCGTGTTTTTAGCAATATATGATAAACTGCTGATTTAATAATGTCTCCACCTTTCTGTTCACGTTTCTGAGTGGAGGCTGCCGTGTTTTAACACAAGGATTCAATGAGACACTTTGTAGAGCAACTTAGAGAACGTCTTTATTCTTCGTGAATCCAGAAACAACCCCCTAACCCTTTCACAATAAAACCGGATACAGTACACAGAGGCTCACATTTACTGCAGTACACAACCTGTGATAAATCTGTTCTTGTTCAGAGGTTTTGCAGACATTGCCTGAACTTGGCACAGTTTGAAACTTGTGCACATTTTGTGGTTTGTTGTTAAAAATTACCAGCACATGCAAATAGTTGAGAGTTGTTACCTGTGACTGTTCTGGGTCAGTAAATTTTATGGCCACCGTTTACACTTTTGTTTTTGTATTTTAAAGGCCTTAAATGTTTTGATTTAACATTTTTTTTAATGTTAAAAGCACAAGAGCACCTTTTTAAGTTTAAATTATTTATTCTTCCTTTTTGCTTGAAGTACTTTTTTATGTGTGCAATTGATGGTTAAAATAAAATATTTAAGTTTGTTCAAATTTAGTGTTGAAATTTTTTAATCAATTTTGAATCATTTTTTCATTGATTTTGGAGATATCGCGATATATATCGTGTATCGTGATTAGGGATGTGCCGATCGATCGGTAACCGATCAATCGGCACCGATAATCATTAAAGCGGATGTGATCGGCTTTTGCCTTCAATTACCGATCACAGAGCCTGTGATGCGAAGTTTGCTAACTGCAAAACGTGCGACGAAAAAGTACCTCGTGGAGGAATTTCAACGAAGTCCTTCAACACAACAAACCTAATTCGTCATTAAAATGTTTTAATACGTTTTAATAACTTACCAAAAGCCGTCTGCCAGCGCCGCGATAAGCAACACCTGTTAGCATGAAGCCCCACCGAGTAGCTCCACCGAGTCCGCTCCGCTGCGCAGTTACGGGCAGTCCAGTTTAGCTGCGGCTTCAAAAAGGCTGTCGGCTTTGTTATTCCAAGTTAGCTGGGTGTCCCCCGGTATCTTCTGCTTCCAGTCCGACATCGAGGCGAGCTCCAGGAACCTCTGATCGCACAAAGCCGGCTGTCTGCTGCAGCTCCGGTTTAGCATGTTAGCCTTAGCTCATACCATGAGCTGCTGGTCTCGCGCGGCGCTGTAGGAGCGCTCGGCGGAGGGATCGCGGCTGCTGCTCCAGTCCTGAGACATTCACAGAGTTCAGGGAGTGTTTCCAGTTAATTTATCCGTATGAGGCATCCTCTTATGGGAGAAACAGTCCTCCAAAAGCCGAGTGCCGAGTGTGGAACTAATGAATGTAAAATGGCGGAGACGGTATTTCCTGGTTCTTCTTCTTCTTCTTCTATAGAGTTGAATGGCGGTTGGCGAACTCATATTAAGCGCATTACCGCCACCTGGTTCCCGCAGGAAGTTGTTCAAAAAAGCACGAAATTATTTAAAAATAATAATAATGATACTTTACGTATTTATAAAGCCATTTGTAAAAACAGCCAACAGTGCAGCTTTAAGTAGCAAATGGGGTATTTTAGTTTTTTATATGAAGTAATAGATGTGTTTTTTTTTTAAAACAATAAAAAACCTTTTTTTTTAATTGAAAGTTAGTAAGGTAAACATTTTTCTTTGATAATGCAGTTGATAATTACTTTTATTTACTTTGTTCTCTGAAATAAATTAGTAAAAATATGTTTTTGTCTGAATTATGGTGATTTTATGGTTCTGAAAATAACATAAGTGCTGCTTCTGGCTACAAGATCTGAAAAGTTTTCAGATCTTGTAGCCAGAAGCAGCACTCATAAATTACAGGTAAGCCATTTGATCGGTGATCGGTTTATGTGATCGGCTCACATATAGGCAATCGGTTTTTTGATCGGTATCGGTGATCGTCACACATAGGTGATCGGTATCGGTTTTAAAAAACCTGATCAGCACATCCCTAATCGTGATATAGCCAAAAAATATTGCGATATAATATTTTCCTCATATCGCCCAGCCCTACCTTCGACCTATAGTCAGGTGCGACCTATATATGCCTTTTTATAAAATAAGCTGATTTGTAATCATTTATTAACAAAATTAAACAGACACACTCTTACAATAATATCAGCTAACAAATATATTTTTAGGCGTTTATCCTGCTAAAATTATTCATTTATTAAAGAAAAGTTCAGCTCAGACACATATTTGCTATAATGTTTATCAAACAATTACTGTAATTGTTTTTAAGTGTTAATCTTCTTAAAAGCCTTGCTGTGTGCTCCTGTGGAAGAGACATTTGCAGCAGAGCTAAACACGGTCCACATTTTGACGTAGGTGCGACCTATATGTGGATTTTTCCAATATTTTGGAAATAATTGGACAATGCGACCTATACTCGGGTGCGACCTATAGTCCAAAAAAATACGGTACTGACATGAGCAGAGTACTAAATTTTCCTTTAAAAACACAGAAGAAGAAGTTCTACTTCCGGTTCACTTCCGGGATGAACGTAAATAAAGCCGAGCGTCCAAAATGGACCCGCGACAGGTTTTAATGACGGTGGAGACGTTACTGCACTCCCTGACTGAGCTACAGGTGATACAGATCATTTTGAGCTCTTTCGAAGTTTCTAGTAGAAATTAGAGGTGCACCGATAAATCGGCCCTGATTTCCTTAACTTTTGGAAATTTAAAATCAACCGATATTTGCATGAGAATCCGATTTTACCAATTTTTGTAGTTTTAACAATTGTCTGAACTTCATTTATATTTCAGAGCATTACCTCATGGCTAGTTAAAACAAGTAAGTATTGTTTCTAGGATATTGTCCAAGGGTACATTTATCAATTAAATACTATCGGAAAATTGAAGGTGCATTGTGATCTTATATCACCTGACAGGTGTCTGTTATAAAACAAAATCAGAATCGGCAGGTCAGACTTTTTAGAGATCACTGATCGGCCAGAAAACTGCAATCGGTGCACCCCTAGTAGAAATATTGTGTCGCTCACCGACCAGTTTTGCTTCCACGACATGCTAATATTATTAGCATTACCTGGGCGGAAATACGTCAGGTAGACATCGGTTGCACATGCGCAGTCAGGCAGTGGATTCTGATGTTGTCAGTCCATACAATGGGCGTTATCAACTGTTATCATCCCCATATGTATCGGCAAAACTGTCCAATCCACCTCCTAGCATGTTTGAAAAAACGTTATCTGCGTTATCGCTGTGAGAAGGCAGCGTGTTTCCATAAACCCGGAAGTGTTGTGTTTTTTTCAGCTTACGTAACCGTTTTCCTAAACGTAACCTTAAACCTGACCCAGAGGACCAACCCTAAACCTAACCCTTACCCTTGTGCCTAAACCTAACCAAGACCCTAAACCTGACGCCAGAGGCTTTACTCTAAACTTTAAGATGGAGCTAAAGACGGAGCCTGCTGTCATCGCTTGTAACGGTGACAACATACCTCCTAGGAGGTACAGGAGGTGCAATCTGACCGCTACGAATGGGGATGATAATAAATGATAAGGGCCATTTAATGGTTGATGACATCCGAAGCGGGAGAGTCAGGTCCATTTTTCATAATTGGAAAAAAATGATCAGATGAAGTGTTTACATGCACACCTTTCAGATTACGAATCAGCATAAACCACACGTCTCATTCTTATTACAAATTATTAAGGATTGAGCTGAATCAACAAAAAATAATCCAAACAGAGCGTTTACCTGACACATTTTTATTCTGAATGGCCGTTGAATCTGATCACTTATGTCCATGTAAACATAGCTACTGACAGATAAGAGTAGGAATGAGATCATCAGAGGTACAGCACAGGTTGAACAACTGGGAGATAAAGTTAGACCAGACTGAGATGGTTTGGACATGTCCAGAGGAGGGACAGTGGGTATGTTGGTAGAAGGACGTTAGCCAGGAAAAAGACAAAGAGGAGATATATGGATGCAGTTAGAGAGGACATGGAGGTAGATGGAGTGAGGACAGAGGATGCAGAGGACAGAGTGAGATGGAGGAGGATGACTCACTGTGGACACTCCAGAAAAGGGGCAGAAGAAGAAGAAACTTGTTATGCTGTCAAAATCTCAAAAGTGGGACGAAGCTTTTTCTTGGAAACCCTCCAAACAAACCATATCTGTTCAGTATTTTTTTGATGAAGCTCTTGGGCACTGGACGATCTGACCATAGAGTGAATTTATTCTTAAGTCCACTTAAATGACTGGCAGCTGCTGAAACGTTCTGAGCAGTAGTAGTTGCTTCTCAATGCTGATGTCTTTCCATCTTGACATTGTGTGAACATGCACCTGTGCTCTCCTCTTTATAGAGGTGATCACACTGATTATGATCAGCTAATCAATACGTTGGATAAACAGCTCCTGGCTGATGCTTTCCTTCTTGTGGAAGCTTCAAGGAAAGGTTTAGTTTTCCAAACACAGCTTTTCCATTTTAGCTTTGTTCAAATATGACGACGGGACGGGATCTGTTGCATGGGTTTGTACACTTGAGGTTGGATTTGAATTAATTTAAACCAGAAGGCCAGATTGTTCTAATCATGCCCTGATCAGCCTATAAATGTAAGAGTAGTTTTATTGTACCCATGACTGTATGGCAAAATGCAACGCTTCTATGAGGAAGGGTGACAAAGTACATGTAACCATCCATTTTTGTTATTTCGGTCCAACTCAGACTGAGGGACTACAGAAAAAAAGACTTTACAAGCAGATGTGGGAGACTTACTGTTGTTGGACTTGAGATCCCGATGAATGACAGGAACGATGGCCTCGCTGTGCAGGTACAACATCCCTCTGGCTATCTGCACAGCCCAGTTGACCAGGACATGAGGCGGGATGCGGCGGCCTGCTAGCGCCCGGCTCAGCGGCCCGCCAGAGGCATACTCCATAATAAGGCACAGGTTGGGTTCCTGCAGACACACGCCCTTCAAGGCGATGATGTTGGGGTGGGTGAGCATGGCAAACAAATGGGCCTCCTGCCGCACGTTCTGCGCCGTCACACTGATGTCCTCATCGGGGTCTTGCCGAGCCGCCTTCACGGCCACCAGCTCGTGTCTCCACGTACCACGATACACTTTTCCAAAGCCCCCGACGCCGATCACCTCCTCCAAGCTCAGCTCCCGAAAATCCACCTCCTCTGGTTCAAAATCGCCGACCACATCATGGTCTAGCTCGCTCACCACACTGCTCCCTGGAAGTGTGGCATACCCACTTGGCTTGAAGGAGCCATAGTTGGATGGGAAGATGCCCACCTTGTTGTTGACCTTACCCGCCCACCAGCCCTCGTCCCCCGATATCTCAGCGTCCTGAGAGAGAACCTCCACCTGGTCACCTTTACGTAGGGTGAGCTCATCTTTACAGGAGGCCTCATAGTCGAACAGGGCTGTCCACACGGGGTTGATGAAGTTCCCTTTTTGCGACTGCTCCAAGTTTTTCCAGCTGGACAGCGAGCTACGGTTGAATATGTTCTTCAGCGGCTCCATGGAGCCTCGAGCAGATGTTCGGACCGGACCTGATTTAGCACCGAAGTGCTTGGAAAATAAAGTACAAAGGAGTACTTTATTGCACCTCGCTCCCTTTCCTGTCTTTCTTGTTGGCTCATCAGGAACCCGTGAAATGTGATCACAAGTCAAGGCGACAGTGAGGCTGAATGAAAGCCAAACGTCTTTCATTCGTGTCGAAAGGTAAACTCAAACCTTTCCATCTCAGGAGGACCGTTTTGTTTTTCTAGAAGAGCTTCAAATCTCAAAGATGATGCAGACAGCTTCTTGTGACCCCTGGTCTCTGATGATCACCTTAAATGACCCTTCCCTCATTCAGGTCTAACACCTGTTGAACCCAAGAGCTTCAGGACTCTTGAAAAACACCAATATCCAGAAGAAGACCCTGTTAAAAGTTCTTGCTACACCTCCACACCAACATCTGGCTGTCCATGTTGGTTCCTATGTATTTTTAGCCATAAGTGCAGTGGCCACTACAAGCAGGAAGCGCCGAGAGGAGAAGAATGGCAGGAAAGGAGCATTCAGTTCAGCCAACGTTTTACTGGTTTGCTGACCGCCTGGCACTAGCAAACCCAAATATTCAATAACTGCGTCCGAACGCAACTTTGCGGCGGCCCCGCAGAAAATCCCGCATCCGTGTTTGCTCAACAGTCCCCATGCTGGCGGTATATCGCCGAGGTTGATCGTTATCGCCCAAACCCGCCGCCGACTCTGGAACAGGAAGAGCTCTCCAAACCTGCTCGACTCCACTTTCCAAACAAAGAGGAACTTCCAAACAAACGCCGTTAGTTCCTGGCGGGGGGTCAGCCCTCGGTCCGGTCCGGTCGGTGTAAACAGAACAACAACAAGCCCGTGGGAAGAGCTTGTGACTGCGCTCGTCTTCCTCGGTCCTCGCGCTCACTGGTCAGGTCCTCGAACCACTTCAACGTCGAGGAGGGGGCGGGGCTTCAAAACTTTTTTCTCTCCCAACAGGAAAACAGTCAGATGTCATACACCGGATGTAGTAAGGAAAATAAAAGCGCAACTTCCGGTTTACAAAATAATACTCCTAAATCGCTTTATTTTTCCACAGACAAACAAACACGCATAAGGTTCGAGTATGGAAGCTCATTTCTGCCATGAAAGAAAAATAAAACCCCAACAGGAAGTCAGAATTTTTACTTTTAAATTCATAATTACAAGAAGAAAAGTCATTCTTATGAGTTTTAAAGTTATAATTACGAGAATAAAAGTCCAAAAAAGTTTTAAAATCATAATTATGACTTTTGATTTGATTTTATTTGATGTTTATTCATTCATTTTAAAAGAACAATACAAGACAGTTTCATCAGATACAAGAATACAAGTAGGATAAAATGAAGGGAGCAGAAAGAAGATGAAATCTTATTATATCTGCCCCTTATTTCACAGTTTGTTCAACCAATGATAACCTTCAAACAACATCACAGAATGAATAATTCTACTTATTTTTCTAACTGTAATACACAAACTACATCACAAAATGAATAATTCTACTTAATTTTTCTAACTGTAATACACAAACTACATCACAAAATGAATAATTCTACTTAATTTTTCTAACTGTAATACACAAACTAGATCACAAAATGAATAATTCTACTTAATTTTTCTAACTGTAATACACAAACTACATCACAAATAATTCTACTTAATTTTTCTAACTGTAATACACAAACTACATCACAAAATGAATAATTCTACTTAATTTTTCTAACTAATACACAAACTACATCACAAAATGAATATTCTACTTAATTTTCCTAACTGTAATACACAAACTAGATCACAAAATGAATAATTCTACTTAATTTTTCTAACTGTAATACACAAACTACATCACAAAATGAATAATTCTACTTAATTTTCCTAACTGTAATACACAAACTACATCACAAAATGAATAATTCTACTTAATTTTTCTAACTGTAATACACAAACTACGTCACAAAATGAATAACTCTACTTAATTTTTCTAACTGTAATACACAAACGCACTAAGCTACATCATAAGTACAACATAAGTGTAATACACAAACACACTAAGTTACATCATATATAGTTTTTGAGCAAGTCCTTTTTGACCTTTTTCTTAAATGTATACATTGATTTTGCATTTTTAACATCACTCTCCAGAACATTCCACAATCGAACTCCCTGAATTGAGGTAGACCGTCCCTTTAAGCTGGTTCTGAATTGTGGTTTGATGAATATCTCTGTCCCTTTGAGATTGTAATAACTTTGTCTTTTTATAAAATTTCTTTGGATATTTAAAGGTAATGTGTTATTATGAGCCCTATACATAACTGATAAAATACTATATTCTACCAATTCCTGGAATTTCAATAAGTTTAGCTGAAGAAACAAAGTGTTTGATGGGTGACTGAAATGTTTTCTGGTGATTACTCTTACAGCTCTCTTTTGTAAAATAAAAACAGGCTTTGTAATAGTTTTGCACGCTTTTCCCCAAACCTCAATACAATAGATTAAATGTGGAGCAATGATTGTGTTATACAACATATGCAGAGCTTTATCAATTAAAAAATCCCTGACTTTATACAGTACTGCAATTGATCTAGCTATTTTTTTTAATGGAATTTACATGATGTTTCCATGTCAGTTTGTCATCAATGATAACACCCAGAAACTTCACTTCACTCACTTTACAGATCACAACATCTTCAATTTCAAATGGATCGTCATCAACAATTCTCTTTTTGTTACTGAATATCATGTAATTAGTTTTATCTAAATTCAAAGATAATTTGTTTAATTTAAACCAAGTTTGTATTTTTATAAATTCTGTTTTCATCATATCCAAAATCTGTTTTATGTCATTACCCGAACAGAAAAATGTGGTGTCATCGGCAAAAAGAACACATTTAAGTAGTCCTGACACATTTACCAAGTCATTCACATATAAAATAAATAACTTTGGTCCAAGCACAGAACCCTGAGGAACTCCACAAGTGATATCACGGAGGTCAGATCTAACATCATTTATTTGCACAAACTGTTTCCTGTCCTTCAAATAGCTAGATACCCACTGTAATGCTGGTCCTCTAATACCATATTTATTTAGTTTTTCAAGGAGAATGGTGTGGTCAATGGTATCAAATGCTTTTTTTAGATCAACAAAAACACTAACACAGTACTGTTTATGATCGACAGCATTAGTTATTTGTTCCATTAAATCCATGAGAGCCATTGATGTAGAGTTTTTTTTCTCTAAACCCATACTGACTGCTACTTAAAATATTTTGTTTATCAATAAATTGATCCAATCTGGTCACAAATAGTTTTTCTAGAATTTTTGAGAACTGTGGTAATAAGGATATTGGCCTATAATTATTGAATACACATTTATCACCATTTTTAAAAAGAGGAATTACCTTTGCTACTTTCATGTTATCTGGAAATATTCCTGTTGAAAAAGATAAATTGCATATATATGTAAACGGTTCAATAACATAACTTATTATTTCTTTTACGAACATCATATCCATGTCCACCCAGTCTTTTGATCTCTTGTCTGAGAGATTTTTTACCATTTTCATAATTTCCTCTTTGTTAGTTCCACTAAGAAAAATACTGTTGGTGCAACTTTTAATTGAATGACACACCTTATTATCTACTTTTGGTATTTTAGCTGCAAGGCTTGATCCAATATTTACAAAATATTGATTAAATTCATTTACGATATCATTCTCATCATGTATTTCTTTGTCATCTTTCACAAAATATTTTGCAATGTTCGTTTTTGCTTTATGACTTTTTAGAACATCATTTATTACTCGCCATGTTGTTTTAGTGTCACCATTGCTCTTGTTTAATAAATCACTATAGTATTCTTTCTTGCATCTTCTTATAATCATTACCAATTTATTTTTATATTTTTTATATTTTTCTTCAGCTTGTTGTGTTCTCGTTTTTAAGAAACATAAATACAAGTTATTTTTTTTTTTACAAGCATTTCTCAACCCTTTAGTCATCCAAGGTTGGTCAACAATATTTCTTTTTCTACGATTTCTTTGCACACAATTCTTTTCATACAGAGCTTCTAAAATGTTCATAAATTCATCATATGATCTGTTAACATCATCAATATACACGTCCTTCCAGTTTTGCTTCTGTAAATCATCTTTTAATGGGAGCCAAGATGGTGTAGTGGTTAGGGCGTTTGACTTGGGACCCGAAGGACGCGGGTTCGCGTCCCGGCCACTACACATCTTGGGGTGTCTATGAGTGCACACCTATTTCTCCAGCTCCCCGAGCGCCTTCTATGGCTGCTCACTGCACCGCCTGGTAGGTGGTTGGGTTAAATGCAGAGACGAATTTCGTCTGTGTATGGGAAACATACGCAGATGACAAGATTAGACAATTATTATTATTATTATTATTATTAATTGATCCATACTTTTGATCTTGTAATTATGTTTATCCATCCATCCATCCATCCATCCATCCATCTTCTTCCGCTTATCCGGGGTCGGGTCGCGGGGGTAGCAGCCTAAGTAGGGAGGCCCAGACTTCCCTCTCCCCAGCCACTTGGAGTAGCTCCTCCGGGGGAATCCCAAGGCGTTCCCAGGCCAGCCGAGAAACATAGTCCCTCCAGCGCGTTATGTTTATGTTTATTAAATTTGTTCATTTTTTTACAAAAGAAACACAATACAAGACAATCCCATAAATGATAATGTACAAAATATTTAAAAAAAAAAGAAAGGTAGCAGAAAGAAGAATAAATCTAAAGGGGTTTGTAACTTTAAATCTCACAATTACAACTTTTATTCTCATAATTATGACTTTAAAAGTTGAAATTATTATTTTAAAAGTCAAATTACTTTTATTTCTAATAATTATGACTTTAAAACTCATAATTATTAATTTAGTTTCATAAATATGACTTTAAAACTTGAAATTGACTTTTATTCTCATAATTATGACTTTAAAACTCATAATTTTGACTTTTATTCTTATAATTGGGACTTTAAATGTCAAAATTCTGTCTTGTATTCTCATAATTATGACTTTAAAACTCATAATTTTGACTTTTATTATTATAATTGGGACTTTAAATGTAAAAAATAAATTTGTATTATTTTTTCATGATGGAAATGGGCTGCCATTGTAATGGGCTTCCATGTCCTAGTGAAAGGTTATGAACAATTTTATTATTTTATATGTTGGAAATAGCTTTTTTTATATATATATAGCTGAATGTGGAGAATTAAGGCCGAGATATAGCTCTGCGTACGGCCTGTACGCCGCTCTACGCGCGCGTTCACAAGCACAGCTCTGCGTTCGTTCTCGCGTTAATGCTCACGTTTTCGCTCCAAATTCTTGACGTCATTTGAGCAACAGCAGGGCGGAGCGTTTACCTACGGGACAAATTGAGGTCGCTGATTGGTCATTTGCTGACACGCCTACTGAATTGATTGACAGGTCGGGTGGGGGGAAAAAAAGGCACTTCACACAGCTTCTGCCGCAGCGGTGTTCTGTGTTTATATGTTAATAAAAAGTTCTAAAAAATAAAATAAAAACAGGGAGCGCTGGTCCAGCACACCAGAACACCAGGAAATATGCAGAGCCTCGCGCAGCCACGTTGGACATGAGTTTAATTTGCTCGTGACAAATTCATTCATTTCTCATCATTTCAGTCATGGAGTCAGCAGAGGAGGAAGCGATCACTTGACTTTTGGCAACAACAAAAAAAGAAGAAAAGTCCAGATCAGGGATGAAGAAGGGGAATTTAATACATTTGTGTCTCATACATAACAGTCCGGGGCCGGGAAGTTTATTGTGAGACAACACGCCTCACGTACGCGGTCGTAAAATTTGAGCTTTGCGCGTACATGCCCTGCAGGGCTACGCTTGTGCCTCTGCGTACGTACGGCATACAGCGGCGTACGCAGAGCTATATCTGGGCCTTTACAAGTGAATTTCCCTTTTTTTATTAAGATTTTATCATCATGTGTCTGCCAGGGATATATTAACACTCCTCCCTAACCTCTGGCATTGTTCCCACAGCCTTCAAATCTGCTGCCATCACCCCCATCATCAAGAAACCAGGTCTTGACTTCACCAACTTCAATAATCTTCGTCCGATCTCCAATCTGCCCTTCATCTCCAAGATTCTTGAAAAAACTGTTGCTAGTCAACTTCACTCTCACCTGTCCAACAACAACATTTATGAAGAGTTTCAATCTGGATTTCGCCCCCACCATAGCACCGAAACAGCTCTAGTAAAAATTACTAACGACCTTCTTCTTGCTGCTGACTCTGGTCTTCTGTCCATCCTCATTCTTCTTGATCTAAGTTCTGCCTTCGACACCATCTGTCATTCTATCCTCCTCAACAGACTAACCTCCATTGGCATCTCAGGTACCCCGTTAGACTGGTTCACCTCCTATCTCTCTGACCGCACTCAATTCATTCAGCTTAAATCCTTCCGTTCCCAGTCTTCCCCTGTCTCCACGGGTGTCCCCCAAGGCTCTGTCCTCGGACCCCTCCTCTTCATCATTTACCTCCTTCCTCTAGGTCACATCTTCCGCAAATACGGCGTCCATTTCCACTGTTATGCTGATGACACACAGCTCTACTTGTCATCAAAACCTAACTCCACCCACCCTCCATCCTCACCGACTGTCTCAATGAGCTAAATCACTGGTTTTCTAACAATTTCCTTCAACTAAACAGTAACAAAACAGAAATCATTCTTGTTGGTACCAAAAACTCTATTTCAAAATCAGAACATCTTCTCGTCCCCCTTAACAACTCTCTGCTATCCCCCTCCCCTCAGGTCAAGAGCCTCGGTGTCATCCTCGACACCACTCTCTCCTTCACTTCACACATCAACAATATTACTCGGTCTGCCTATTTCCACCTCCGTAATATTAACCGTCTCCGTCCTTCTCTCACGCCCCGCTCCACAGCCATCCTGGTGCACAGTCTTGTGACTTCCCGTATTGACTACTGCAACTCCCTTCTCTACGGCCTCCCCAACAAATCTCTCCACAAGTTACAGATGGTCCAGAACTCAGCTGCCCGTGTCATCACTCAAACCTCCTACTATAACCACATCACTCCTGTCCTGCAGCAGCTCCACTGGCTCCCGGTTAAATCACGCATCATCTTCAAAATTCTACTCCTCACGTTCAAATCTATCCACAACCTTGCCCCTCCTTATCTATCTGACCTCCTACAAATCTCCATCCCATCACGCTCTCTCAGATCCTCCTCTTCGCTACATCTCCATGTACCCTCTGCCCGCCTCTCCACCATGGGGAGCAGGGCCTTCACCTGCTCTGCCCCTCACCTCTGGAACGCTCTACCGCCAGACCTTCGAAACACCACCTCCCTTTCTCTGTTCAAGACAGCCCTGAAAACACATCTCTTTAGACTAGCTTATCATTAACTTTACTAAATGTATTTTTATTATTTTGCATTTTATAATCTTTATGTATTTTATATTTCAATTTGTCACTGATAATGTTTGAACTGTATTGGTTTGTTAAGTGTCCTTGGGTGTCCTGAAAGGCGCTTTTAAATAAAATGATTATTATTATTATTATTATTATTATTATTATTATTATTATTATTATTATTATTATTATTATTAT
>JBBPBX010043579.1:3934-15414 GCA_038048925.1 Garcialebias charrua
TTACAGAAGGATTGCAGATTATTATTCACCGACTGCCATGTCCCATTAGCGATCCCAGTTTGTCTGAGCACTGGACTGACTTTAGATGCTGTAAACAGACATATTGCATCTCTTAGGTATTTAATTGTGTTTAAATGTCAGGACGAGTGATGGTACCATTGGGATATCATTACAGGGCTCACTGGTTTAAATGAACTCACCTCTAACTACATCTGCAAGGCACTGAATGGGTGTTTGAATGGCAGAACTGATGTATTTCTCCTGGTGAAATAAACCTGTGTATTGTAAAAGTGAATGTGCCTAGTAAAAAAAAAATCTGACATACGTAGCATTGCTGAACACTGGTTTGATTGATATATGTATACCTGCTGAAGACTTTGGACTGTCAATCACGTTGGGTAGACGAGAAGTTTACTACGGTTCTGAGACATGTTTTATGATGTGGCTGTTGTCAGTTAAAGCTCAGAGTGCGTGCAGTTCCCGTTCATGATAATGTTTATTGGTTGATTTTTGTTTCATTATAGCCCTTCAAACATGCTGTTGGATCTCGCTGTCGTCAGTTAAAGCTCAGGGTGCGTGTAGTTACCATTAATGATAATGGTTATTAGTCGATTGTTCTTTTATTATACCTTTTACAACACAAGTGGATATCAGCTCTTTGGTGCGTGTAAAAGTAATTTATGCAAGGGTTGGTTAGTTTACATGTCTGAGCCGTTTGAGCCGTGCAAATTATGATATTATCAACTGGAAATCATGTTTTGTGTGCACATGCGTGTTTGTGGTTTTACCAGTTTTGGTTGCAATCTTTTGTCCATTTTAATGATACTGAAGGGGTTGTGCTTAATCGTAGCTTACTTGACTTGCTAAAGTCACATTTAAGGGCTCCACAATCAAATAATTTATTTTGAAGATTTTATTTTTATTGTTTTTACTGTGGTTTGCCTGATAGATGCCACTATTGTCCACCAGCTTGACTGGAGTATGTCCAAAAGAAGTGTCCAAACTGCCTTAAAAATATTTATGATTCACAGAGAATGAATCAAAGTGACTTTGTGGCTTCTTTCTTTTCTACCGCTTTGCCCTCTTTTGGATCCCTATGTGTGGGGGTGGAGATTTTGATGGTGACAAAGTGAACTTCTTAATGGAGGAGCTCTATGAAACTGGACAGCAGAGTGTTAAAGGCCTGTGGCCTCCTGCGCCCCCGCTGACACCACTGCCGTCTTTGCTTCCTCGTCTATTAATTACAAGAGGCCTGACTCCCATCACCAGCCAGCAAAAGGAAGTCTAATGAAATATTGAAGTTGAGTACTTGCACCTTAGTCTTAAGGACATGTGAGAGAATTTTCTAATATTTACCAGTCTCCCAAGTAAAAAGAACGCAAAATAAATACTGTAAGTGTGGTCAGTGCAAACCTAATCATCAAGCTACCCGATGTAGGGTTCAAACAGGGTTTTGCTTAGAACTTTGTCTTCAAACTACCAGAATAAAAAAAAGGCATTTCCATGTTCTCATCTACTTTAATGACAAGTTGGAAATGCCTCAGGATAAATGAGAGCGCTGTAATGAGAAAAACAATAGGATGTCTAAGTAGGCGGCATAAAGGGATGGGAAAACGGGATTCCCCGCCATTTGCTTTGCACCGACTTAACGATGCTCTTGATTAATTGGCCATTTTGTTGCAATGCTGTTTTAGTAGCTGAGCTCCAGGGCAAAACAGTAAAACGTTATTTGCCAAACATCTTTAGACTTTGTCGTATCGACGCCTTTTAAATGTTTGCATGTCCAGATTCCAGACTGAGCTAAAATGTACTAGAAAGCTGTCGCCTGCGTGACTTTACCTTTCACTGCAGCATCTCCTCTTTCAATTATTCATCTGCTTAAGATCATTAGGTCTGTTTCTGGTTTGCTTAGCAGCAGTCTCAACTGTCATTACAGCTGTCTGAGGCCCACTTCTTGAATGCACAGTATGAAAAACTGTCAAGGTTGTCGATAAGTCAAAAGTACAACATTTATAGTCCGTTACTCTAGCTTATGAGCTTGAGTACAGTGCTTTTGAAGCAAAATTTAAATTTTATTGGTTATGAAACATCCAAATTTTTTATTTTTTATTTTTTCCTGTTAGTTTAGTATTTACCGGTAGTTACCGTATTTTCTGGTGTATAGGTCGCACCTGTGTATAGGTCGCACCATCCAATTATCACCAATAGATTGGAAAAATCCCTAGATAGGTCGCACTGGTGTATAGGTCGCACCTACGTTTAGCTCTGCTGCAAATGTCTGCCACAGGAGCGCACAGCAAGGCTTTTAAGAAGATTAACACTTAAAAACAATTATTTGTTTGATAAAAAATTATAGCAAATATGTGTCTGAGCTGAACTTTTCCTTAATAAATGAACGTAATTGTGAAATGAGCTGGATTTAAAAATTTGTTTAGTCGAAAGTGATAACAAGCCATATATAGGTCGCACCTGTGTATAGGTCGCAGGCCTTGAAAAAACCATAAAAAGGTGCGACCTATACACCGGAAAATACGGTATTTATTGCCTCCTAATGGGCTTGAGCGTAAGCTGCCCTGAGTTAACTCCATCCATCCATCCATCCATCCATCCATCCATCCATCCATCCATGCATCCATCCATCCATCATCTTTACCTGCTTCTTCCTTTCTAGGTCACGAGGGTCATCATTGCACATGTCCAGCAGTCATTAGCCGTGTTTCCATCAAGGTTTCTAGGTGCGCATTTTGAAGTATCGCAGCAGAAAAGCTTAATGGAAACGGCAAAATCCGTATTTACTTTCTCAAGTTCGCCAAAAAGTTTATACGCTCGCTTGAGGTGGTTTTTGGGATGTTCGAAAATGAGCAGATGCGCACAGCGACAGATGGAAACACATTTGCCGACTCGTGCTGCCGAAGCGAACATTCACGTCACGTGACTGATCAGCTGTTTCCGCTCCGGACAACATGTAACATCGCTAAAACTAGTTTGTATGACAGAATAAATACAACTCGACCGATAGCAACACGTACCTGAAATATTCTCTCCATTTTGACGAGATGTGTGGCCAGGTTCTGTTTTCAACTGCTACTTCCTGTTTACTGTAGACATGCGCAGTGCTGACGTCTGACGTAATGACGCTGACGTCTGACGTAATGACGCTGTGCGTGGCTTGGTAGATGCGCTTCAAGCCAGCAGATGGAAACACTTCTGCTTCGCATTAATTTGTATTTACATATTTGCGAGATTTCAAAAATTAGCTCAAAAATCGAAATGAAAATGGATGGAAACACAGCTACTGTGGGAGAGGCGGGAGAAACCCTGGACATGTATCCAGTCCATCATAGGGACACATAGAGACAAACAAGACAAACAACCATTCACTTTCTCACTCTCACATATGGACAATTTAGAATCCAGGTGATCTGGATAGGAAGAAGCAGGTAAAGATAATGGATGGATTTTGTACCCCTTAGATAACACTTGCATTTAAAGCTTCTGGCATGTGACAAAATGGGGGATAATTAGTTTTGAGAATGTTTAATGTTGATTTGTTGGTGTGCTTGGTTTGAGCCAAGCTTTAGCACGTTACAAATCACAGACGGTTGTCTAGTTTGCATTTAGACATCATTTGGCCCAAACAGTGCATGTGTGAACGATCTGACTGTTCATTTGCTCAATATTAAAGCCATCTGTTGGCGTTTGCTTCCTCCTTGGGACATCCCTCCGTGTCTTTTGTTTGCCACGCCTTACAGAGCGTGTCAAGCCAACCCAAGCTAAAATTAGATCAGACTGACAGGGGAATAGGATCATACACATTTAACAGATCAGCATCAGAAAGTGGGAGTGTGTGCTCATGTCCTGCTCACCCATGCACACACACAGAGCCCTGTGCATATGCAAATTCATTTACACGTGCCATCTGGAAGACTTGACCCTGATTAACAAGTTCACCTATGTTGTTTCTCCTTTCTTAATATCTCCTTTGCTACCAAAAGCTGCTTTAATTCTCATCAAGCTTTCTTTTTGGTGATATGCACCTCTTCTGTATGCCGGGACGCGTCTACCAGCTATTTTTTTTTCTCTCAACCTTCCAAACATGTCCTCAGACTGTGATGGATAGTTATCAGACCAAAGACAAACATGTGATTGGTTGCTTCTGGTGGAAGTAGGCAAAGAGAGCAAGCTAACGACAACACTGTCTAGAAAGGAATTGATCAGAACGCTTGTGCAGGCGGCTCTGGCTCTGGGTTTAATGAATAATTTAAAATGTGGATGATGATTCAGCACTGCTAGCTGTGTTTAGCTCTTTGAAAAATAACTGTACAGTAAAATCTAATGGGGTGTGCTTTGTTTAAGGGATGAAGTGTGAAATAGAAGAGGAGGGGTAGTTTTGTTGATTTCCATAGAGTCAAATCATGAGTGGGGGAGAATCTTTGTGTTAGTTACCAAAATATGTCATGAGCCGCTAGACAAATTTTAGTGAAAACTGCAGATAGCAATCATTTTATGGGCAGCTACAATGGACTTTTTATTTTTTTGTCAACCTTAGTCCTTTTTTTTGGTTGCCAATTCTGGTTTTCACAATTCAAGATTGAACCTCTAATGGAGGCAAAAGCTTTAGTTTGTACAATGCCAGGGCTTCAAATGAATCGCTAAGATAAACAGTAGCATGGGAGGGGGATATGGGGTGAGAGGCCGTTTCCGGTTTGGTAGGGTTCCAAGGTCAGCGTGCCGGATGACAGGCTTGGAATCTGGGACAACACCTCCTGAGTCCCTAAGGACATTGTTGACCCTTTGGAAAGGAATTCATGATGTAATTATAACTGTATTAGATAAGACATTGTTGAACACAAGATTCATGTTAAGTGAAAAACAAGCTTTGACAACTGGTATTTTAAAATGTCGCTCAAGTTCATAATATTCCAAAAAGTAATCGGTTATGATGCAAAAAAAATACATTTGAAAAGTTTGTAATAAAAAGACATATACTGTACTTGCACATATTAAAAATGAGACTTCTTTGTACAAATACTTGATGTATGTTCTGCAACATCACAAAATAAAACAAACAACACACTCCCACCTAGCTTCATCAAAGCTTTATCTTCACAGCGTATTATAACTTTTCCACTCTAGCAGGACTTGTGTGGCTGTGGTAGCTTGGTGGTCAGTGCTATGGTCTTGTAATCTGGAGGTTGCAGGTTTGAGCCCATGTCGCATCAGGAAGGGCATCTGCCGTAAAATGTTTGACAAACCTTTCATGCATGTTAGCTCGCTGTGGCAACCCCTGAAGAATGGAATAGCTGAAATAAACTTACTTAAGGCTCCAGTATAGTCAGGCATACATCAGTCTGCGGAGGTCCGCACGTACTGGATTAGAGTCGAAGCGGACGCCCGCAGGGCATGTCCGTGCAAAGTTCAATTTTTGCGACCACGTACGCATACTCTGTGTCGCACAATAAACTTCCCAGCGACTGACTGTTTTGTATGCAACGCTAATGTATTAAATTCCACTTCTTCATCCCTGATTTGGTTTAATGGCCTTTTCTTTAGTTTTTTGCCAAGAGGCAAGCAATCTCTTCCTCCGCCGTTGACTCCATGACTGGAATGGTGAAAAATAAAGGAATTTGTCACAAGCAAATTAAAATCAGGTCCAGCTTGGCTGCGTGAGGGTCTGGAGATTTCCTGGTGTGCTGGTCAGATGTGTGTGGGCTGCAGGACCAGCGCTTCCTGTTTTTTTTGTTTGTTTTTGTTAACAACAAACACAGAACACCACTGTGGCTAGGGTTGCCAGCTTTCTATTTTATTTTATTTTTTGGCGATCTGTCAATCAGTCCAGTAGGCGTGTCAGCAAATGACAGTCGGCAACTTCAGTTTGTCCCAAAGGTAAACGTCCCTTGTCTGCGGAGCTTGTCTGCAGCTGCTCAGGGTGGATGCTCGAGTATGAGGTCTCAACCCTCTGCGGACAGTGCACGTCAAGTCCGCGCTGAAAAAGGTCTGCGCAAGTATACTGAAGCCTTTACTCTATTAGGACTTGCACTCTGCACCTTTACAAGTGTTTTATGAGAGGTGAAGACATTAACAAAAGTCCAACATCCATCCATCCATCCATACATACATACATACATCCATCCATCCATACATACATACATACATACATACATACATACATACATACATACATACATACATACATACATACATACATACATACATACATACATACATACATACATACATTATCATTACCCACTACTTCCTTTTTGGGTTGCGGGGGTCACTGGTACCCATGTCTAGCAGTCACTATGCGAGAGGTGGGGTTCACCCTGGATACCGTAGGTCTCCAGTCCATCACAGTGTCACGAGACCAAAAAAAAATCACTTTCTCACTCGCACAAAAGGACAATTTAGAGTTTCCAATCTACCTAACACACATTTTTGGTCTGCAGGAGGAAACCAGAATGCCCAGAGAAAGTCAAGTCAAAGTCAAAGTCAACTTTATTGTCAGAACTGCAATATGTACAGGACATACACAGGATTGAAATTGTGTTTCTCTCAGTCCCTCGGTGCAACAGTAACCATTTAAACACTAAAACACTAAAACATTTAATAAACATAAGCATAAAATAGTAAAAGTGTAACACTGTCCTGAGTTTTTGCATAGTAGTATAAAAGTATGAAAATTTACACCAACACTAAAACACTAAACATTTAATGAACATAAGCATAAAATGAAATAATAAAAGTGTAATACTGTCCTGAGTTTTTGCATAGTAGTATAAAAAGTATAAAAAGTATATCTATAAAATAAACTGAAGGTTCTAGCATTGACATTTGCAAAGAGTGGCAAAGCAGCATATGAGTTAATGTACACAGTATATGTATGAGGTAGTTGATGTTGGTATAGAGGCAAAGTGGCATATGCAGTAAGGCACATAAGGCACATTGGGCATCCTTAAATAAGGCTAGTCAGAGAATACTGTATATGTATCAGCAGTAGTGTAGATATAAAAGTAGTGTAAATGTAAACAGTAGTAATAAATGTAAACAGTAGTAATAAATGTAAACAGTATTAATAAATGTAAACAGTGAATGTAAACAGTAGTATGACTATAGGCAGTAATGTAATACAAACATTAGTGCAAATATGAGAAGTAGTGCAAACTGAATGAGCACATGACCGAGAGTTTAGTGAATAACCCGTTTGATGACACAGAGTCCAGTGTTAAAATCTTTGTGTTGTGTGGTAATGTGTGAGAAAGTTTTTTGTGTTAAGGCAGTTCAAATGGGAGGGGAGGCAGAGCAGGCAGAGTGTTTAGCATCCTGACTGCCTGATGAACAGAGCTGTCTCTCAGTCTGCTGGTTCGAGCCTGGAGACTCCTCAGTCTCCTCCCTGATGGCAGCAGTCTGAAGCAGCTGTGTAGTGGGTGTGTGGGATCACCTGCCATGCAGAGGGCTTTCCGAGTGAGGCGTTTGCTGTGTAAGTCCTGCAGTGAGGGGAAGGAGGTGCCGACGATCTTCTCAGCTGCTCTCACAATGCGCTGGAGGCTCTTGCGGCAGGATGCAGTACATGCACCAAACCACACAGTGATGCAGCTGGTCAGGACACTTTCTATGGCACCCCTGTAGAAGGTGCACATGATGGGGGTTGAAGCTCCAGCCCTTTTCAGCTTGTGGAGAAAGTAGAGACGCTGGTGAGCCTTCTTGGCCAGTGATGCAGTGTTCCTGCTCCAGGACGGGAGTCTACATGCACATGGAGAGAACGTATAAAGGGCCCCAGGCTTGGATGTGATCCTGGGATCTTTTTGCAAAGAGGCCACAGTTCTTCTAACTGTTCTGCTGTGCCACTACTGTATAGGTGTGATTTACCAAGCTTGTCCAGAATGAGTTTATTGGTCAGCAGTGAGTCCCAGCGCCTGCAGATGGTCTTTTGTTATGCTCATGTTGAATGGACTCAGAGGAAGTTGGTACACAGCACTGTTTATTTATGAGGGAGGGAGGTCTTTCTCCTCTCGGTGTAACTCTCAGTCGACCGCAAATGGAAGTCTCACACATGATTTCATGTCTGCGGTGGTGACTCATTTTTTTAACAGATTCAAATGTAGCAAGGAGAGTTCTGCTTGTAAAAGTTTGCCTGGCTTTCCTGTTCTGGGAAACCCCAACTTTATTCTGCTGCTAAGATTGTTAGTATTGCCAGGAACTCAGCATTTCTACAGTTTTAGTGTCCCAACCTTTTTGGAATCCGGTTAATATTTCTCCATTAATGCTGGTCTATGTCATTTGTGTAAGTCAGGTGGAAACAGTTTGACCCACATTGCCCTTCATGCAATCATTTGTTCTGCTTTATTGCTATGCTTTATTGTGCATGGACACCCACATACAGTACACAGGTTCACACATCCTTTAACAAACATTCTGACTCAGACACTGTTGCCTCTTGGCTTTAACAAGTGGTATTTATGTGGCAGTGTGAATAGAAACGTAGCACTGTTAAAAACAATAGCTTATTGCTAGCTCCAAAAGGGACAGAGATCTCTTGAGATGTTCATGTTTCCAATCATGCATGTGGACTCTTTGCATATGTTTGGTCTTCTTGTGTGTGGCCTTTGCAACTGAGTCACGCCTCTGCCTTCTGCCCCCCCCTTCAGCATAATGGAAGGGTCCTTTATCACACATCTCATCATACCTCAGAGTCTCCATCATCCTCATATCTGCTGCCCCACACGGCTCCCTGTGATTTTGGCAGCTGTGTGTGCTTATGTGTTAGGTTATCACCATAAGTCTTTTCTGGTCATGTGCATTATGTTGTCACAGCTTATGCGTTGTGTTGGATTTGCTGATTGCAAGTATTGAGATGTTACTTTCGTTGTTCCACATGAATGGGTGCAGAGCAAAAGGACAGGAAGGAGGGAAAGGCCAAGCCTTTGTCACGGATCAAAGATTGTCTGTTGACGGAAAAGCAGTTGAAGGAAACAGGGACATGAAAATTATGAGAACAGCCTGAGGCTTCGAGGCAATTTGTATAACTGTGTATGTGCTCCCTGCTCATGTTCTATTTGCTTGGACCGAATGGGTTATATCAAATAACTCACAGAGCCACAATTCATTCCCAATTAAAACTGTCTGATTGGTTTCCTTTTTTTAAACATCTTCACAATTTTTTTTGTCCAATCCACAGCCATTTAATTTTGTTCACAGTTGAGCCTGAATTGACTGCTGACGCTGATCCACCACCTTGTCAATATGTGCACTGATAACAGTGAAAGCAGCCTCAGGGTTTGATCTATAATTACAATTGATCACAGTCAAATAGAGACACGTTTGTTTTTTGCCAAAAAAAGATTTACAATATTCTTGGAAAACTGAGAGTCCCTGGTGTAAGTTAGCAGACTTGTTTTCTTTAAATTCACTCATTTGGGATTTTCTTAGCAAGTGTTTCCAAATTAAATTAAAATAAAAATGCAACGCAAGGCATTGTAGGAAGGTGCTATACAAATAAAGTTTATTATATATTATTATAATAAAAACTAAGTTGGATTGACTTGTCTAATTACAAAAAAGGACAAAACTGAACACATTTCAGGCCCAGCATCATAGCAAATCTTTTGTAAAGTGGGTTTATATGGCAAAGTTACAAACTATTAATATTTTATTTTTATTAATGACTGCAGTTGGTATTAAAGTGTTGCATTGTCTATACACATATGGCTAATTTGTGCACAAGCAGTACATACTTCCTCCTTTGGAGGTAAGTAGTAAGTACGCCTGCTTTTGGTGGTTGTGATCAAGCATTGCATGTGATTACGGTATAGTTCAGTTTTATTCTAACTCCTAGACAAAAAGAGGCACACAAAAAATAGTTTTTGTCCAATTTACCACAAAGCTGATTATTTTAACAGTCATAACATATTCTGAAGAAATATTCAGGAATTGAAAGAATGTAATTTAACTTTTTTTTAATGCAAATATTCTGTTTTGATATTAGTTTTATTTGTTTTGATAGTTAAGTTTTGATAATAGTTTCCAGGCCTCTCTTGTAAATGAGTCCCCGAGGTTCAATCGGACTAACCTGTATAAATAAAGGTTGAATGAATAATTCTAAATTTAGCTTACCTGTAGTTACCGGTAGCTTAAAAGACCAACGCTCCATGATGTTTGCCATTTAGCATTTCAAGCGATAAATGTTCTCAGACCGTTTTGATATAAGAAAATATCAAACATAATATCCATCTTTCTTCAGCTGTTGCGGGATGAAGCCACAACAAAAAGTTTTATGGGTGATGCCGTGTTGTATTTTAGAAAACCCATCCTTAAATGACAAATTAAAGCTAAACAAATACCAAAACGTTTTGGTTGCTGTTGTTTTATATATACAGCAAAGTAAGAATTAAATACAGTACTGTAAATCAATGTGTAAAACCTGATAAATATGAGGTTTTTTTTTTTTTCAAAGACAAAGCCTTGTTTGTTTTTTTGAAGAGGGGGCAGGACTTCAAACTTGTACATAAACTAGCCTTCGAGAAGATTGGTCCCATTTAGGCTTCAACTTCCAGGTTCCCATGTAATGTCTATTATTCTAGTACAAAGTACTTGTATATTGTCAATGGGTCAAATATTTTAACGGCAGTCATGTCGTGGCACCAAAACCATTGAACAGCTGTTTTATGATTCACAGGAAGTAATCAGTAACATTTATATAAATAATGTATCATTTAAATCATTGTATTAAATGTGAATGCTTTCTTCTTTTCTTTGATTTTTTTTTAGTTAGTTAACCTTAATTTTAAAATATGTCAAGACTGTATCCACGACAACATTAGTTTGTATCTTTTTTTTTTTGTTCTTTCTTTTTACAGTATGGTAAACTTTAAACTGTTGGCCATTCACATATAATTTGACAGCAGCATTTTGTCTATGTGTTTAAAAAATGCCAGAAGGTCTTCTCAACCTTTGCTGTCATCTGTTTATACAGTCCCTTTTTCAAGACATGCTTGAGGTCGTCTTACTTTACAAAAGAATCTCGGTGAATCACGCGTCTCTTGTATTTCTTGTCAAAACCTTTCTCATGCCTCCATCGTTCGTGCCCTTCCTTGTCAACTGCGTTCTGCCTCTTGGTCTCTTGTATATCTATAAATTGCTGAACATACCATACCATACCGTACAATTTTATTTATAAAGCACTTTAAACAGGAACAACTCCACACAAAGTGCTGGACAAACAAACACGCAACAGGCAACACAGACAATGAAGTACAACACGAAAAACATAAAAACATTGCAGATCATAAATAAAACGATCCAATACAAATCAGCTGGCATTGAAAGCAATGGAGTAGTAGTGAGTTTTTAACCGGGATTTGAAAACCGAGAGGGAGGGGGCCTGTTTGATGAGCAGCGGTAACTCGTTCCAGAGTCTTGGGCCTGCTACAGAGAACGCCCTGTCACCCCTGCGCTTAAGATACAAGATACAAGATACAAGA